>PVKA01020785.1:0-39771 GCA_004027165.1 Ctenomys sociabilis
GAATGATGAGAAGACAGCAGCTGACTACAAGATTCTAGGCGGTTCTGTCCTCCACCTGGTGTTGGCTCTCAGAGGAGGTGGTGGTCTTAGGCAATGATGAGTCTTTGCTCCTCTGTACCTCCTTACCCTGTCACTCATAGTGAAGTATATATTCTGTCGCTGGCTGGGACACATGAGCCATTGCCTCCTGTCTTGCCTGCCCTGTATTGTGTATTTACTGGTGGGAGACTGTGAGGACCCCAGGATGCAGTGTTCCTGGTCCAACGGGCCTTTGCTGGCTATTGGGTTTTAGTTTTGCAGTCCTGTGCACTTCCTTCTCTTATGGCTGTGTCCCTGGTTGCCAATAAAATATTTCCTAGCCAAAAAAAAAAAAAAAAAAAAAAAAAATTAACTTGGAGTCAAAAGAATTGAGAATTGAGAAACTTTGGGGTTTCCACCTCAGGTGGGTCAGCAGAAGACTTCAAACAGGTAACCCAGTCTCCCTTGTACCTAGATCCTAGGTATAGATAAAAGGAAGACACACATGTTCTTCATTGGCTTCACTTTAAGGTGATCTGTCTTTCTTGCAATCATGTTCAGTTGTTGAAAATTCATCACAGAGATCCATCAACATACAGGGAGCTGGTATACAGTCTATTGATGAACCCAGAAGAGTAGGGGACCACAAAAAGCACTCAATTCCTGCTATGTGATCTTTGTGTGCCAAAAGTCATCATAAACTCAGGGTCAGCCACAAGATTTAGGCGATACAGTGAAAAATGTAAATGCAGGATTTCTCATTCCAACAATAAGGAAATGGAGATGAGGATCATTTAGCTATGAGGTGTTCAGTATAGCTTTTTATCCTAAATCTAAGAAGATATTAGGATATAAACACTTTCTTTTCTTCACCAAATCTATTCAAATACTTGGTGAGTTTTAATTTGTCATTTCATATCATAACCTTGGGGACATGGAGAGATGTGTGCAGCTTACGTCTGCTTTATATGCATGCAGGGCTCTGAGCTGGGGATCTGTGTGTGAGAACGACTCACCATGGGTTAGGCCCGTCTTCACCTAGCTGATGAAACATTACTGCACTGACTGTGAGCAGAAACATCAGGCTTCCTTTCTTCAAGCTTGTTATATCAACTCATGACAGACACTTGACCCTCACAGAGTTGTAGTCAGCATGTGTTCAGTATCTGGATTCAGGGTGGACCAGAACATTAACTGGACTGAGTCTCTTGTGCGACAGCTGCAGCACTGATAGCGTGTGTGCTATCAGTGTATGCTATTACCTTCTATACTCATGCATGTGCAAGCATGAAACACATCATGATCTGACCAGGGCTTCTGCTAGGTGAGGGCTATAATATAGCACATATTTCCAGAATATGGGAACTTGTCCCTCTCTTCAGGGAAGAGCTGTAGCACTACAGGAACAAAGGAAGAGAAGGTGAGTTTGGGGAAGTCTAGATGGAAGGATCTGGGAGCCAGGGGTTGAGAATCTTTGTTGAAGGGCAGAAAAGTGGTAGAAAAGTATCCTATCTGTACTCCAAGTCAATAAGTCATTGTCCCTTTGGATTTCATTTCCCAGTCACAAATTCTAAGTTAATATGTTGTTTCAAACCAATTGGAGATCATTCACCATTCAACAGGAAGCCAAAGCTTGTCTGCACTGGTTGAACAACCATGAATCTTGCTCTACACAAAATACATTGTTTTTATTATCACATACTCCCTGAGACATGCCTTTACGTAGCCTTAAGGGACACATATTTTTCCATTAATCACATTAAAGTGTCAACACAAGGGAAGTCTTTAAGGGCTTTAACATCCATACCAGTCTGAAACCAATAACCATAAATTATAAGAAACTAAGCCTACCATAAATACCCATGAGTTGGCTCACACTGGAGGACAAACAAGGATGAGAGACAAAGGGGAACCAAATTAATTTAAACAGAGGAGCTAGGGCTCTCTCTATTAGACAAATAGATCTAAACCTTTGGCTTATCTTGTTTCTATTCACACATACATAGGAGCAAGAAATTAGGGTATAGAAGATTCATCTAGCTCCTATTATCTATAGTATGTGTCCAAGTAAACAACTGAGTCTAAGCTGTGTTGATTTTTCCCTGGACCCAGCAGCCAGCCAATAGGCCTGTACATTGCCGAGGGAGTACAGTCTTCTGCTTTATTCCACTGTGCTCCTGAAAGTCAATGAGGCTTCTAGCCACATTAAAGAGCTGGACTCTATGACAAACTTCTCTTCCTATGTCTTTGGTAGTGGCATTTCTTCTCTCTAAAAATCATTATTTTCTATTTAAATTTTTGCTTTCTCTCTCTCTTTCTCTCTAGAGTATGGGATATATATATATATATATATATATATATATATATATATATATATATCCCATACTATAGGCTTTTCATAATTATCATAGAGGAAAATTTTTTGCCTTCATTAATTGTGCTCATCACACTCAGGTGGGAGTATACAGATTAGAATAATTAAAAAAAAAAATTTACAGAAGTCTTTGCTCATGCTCATTTTCTACATTGAAAATTTAGTCAAGATATGCATGTGTAAATAAAAATTTCTCCACATTTTCCTAATTATATAACACTTCCTCATCTGGTGAAGTACATGTTTTAATTCCTAACATTTATGCAGACATCATTGTGAAATCAATTATTACTTATGATTTCCTTTACACTTGTAGACATGCCAGTCTCCCCTGGATTGAATACAACTTTTGCACAGAAGAAGGTACTTCTTATTCATATTTTCTCGTGACACAGATACACTTGATAAGTGTTTGACTTCTGACTCACTAGACTAGATTAATATGAATTATGCTATATGGAACCTTAAAACAGAAAGCACATATAAGCACTGACCCACCTCTTTCTAGTCAAGTGCCTTTGTTTTAGGAAGGTGATATATCCATATATTCTGCCTTAGATAAAAGAACGCATCTTTTCTATTTGGGGAACAAGTTGAGCATCAGTGTTTGGGAAGTGTGGTTTTCATGGCAATTTGCTTCTTTTGACAGCCCATAAAATCTGAATCCTACATGGGGGCTTTTTAAATTTTGAGTGGTGGTGCTGTGGTGGTGGTGAAGGTAGTTCTGCAGATGAAAGCCAAGAACACATTGCCAGTAAGCTATATACCCAATCCTTTTTATGTTATTTTATTTTATTTCTTCTTAATCTTCAGACAAGTTCTTACTAAGTGGTACAGATCAGCCTCGAACTTGTGAACTTAAATCCTCATCAGCCCCAGTAGATATACATCTGGGACTGAACCTTCTGGTGTTTTAGATTGTTTGTTGTTTGCTTTTATGTTTTTTGCATCATCAGTTATATGTTATATCCACTTGAATAAAATGGAAATCTGGACATTGGCAGCATCCCCAAAAATCAGACTGCACGTAAATTTCCTCGTGTCGTAAGCTCAGAGTACATAGGCAGGGGGGTGCAGCATCTGCCTTGGAGATGGAAAGATCTCAGTGGTTATCAGTTTCACATTCTCATGAAAAGCAGCAGGGCTTCTTCACTTGCCAACATTTTACACTCACAAGCATGCATCACGGGCAGCTTTGCATTGATATTGCTTTGCCTTTTAATTCACCCACTAAAATATAAACATAACTAAGAAACTTAACGACAGGAGGTGGTTCTTACAAGGAACTCCTCAAAATGACAGATTATATTATAATATGTTGTCATAATGCTGAAGCCTTTTATAAGAGTAATAAGGTGAGTTTGCCAAGTTAGTTGGTTATGATGTTCCCACTCATTATCAAATGGCATTTTCTTAACAGGATGCACTGCTTTTTCTTTTCTCTTTTATTCTTTTGCTGCAGACTTCAGCCTCCTTAAGACTTAGCATCATAGTGAAGCATTATTTAATCAGCTATGTGATCATGTCCATTTCTATATCCCTTCACTTGTTGTGGTTTAAGACTTTTCTGCACTCAATAAAAATATTTTGCATTGAATTGTAATATAAGCTAATGTATCCCAACTCCATGTGACTTAAAATTTAGCATACAAAGTTTAGCTATTATTTGTTATTTTGCCTGGTATTAGGCAGTTTATATAATTATGCCATTCAATCACCATAACATATTGGAAATATTGCTATTGCTATTTCATACTTGAGAACACCAAAGAATAAAAATATTTTTGTAGCACAACTATCAATGCCAATTGGTACACGTGTATGTTCTTATGAAAGTATGAAGGAACTATTAAAATATGAATATTTAAGATAACACATAGAAATCTTCATTTTTCTGATACAATGGGTTGATTACAATTGACAAACATTAAAATACATTGAAGTGTGTATTAAGACAATTCTGAGAGAAAGGTCTTATCCATGATCTGCTATTTACTATAATTTAAATGTGTAAAAAGAAAAGTGGGTTTTAAGGTGAAAGACATTTTTAAAATCTCAAAATCTGGAGTTCATCTCCAGAAGTATTATCAGATGCAATTCAGTGATAATAGTAGAGGGACAACAGAGAGGCTATAACTTAAAAGATTTGGTAATGTCATGAATTCATTGAATGTTAAAAAAAGAAAAACTGTATATTAAGACTCTGATATACAATTAAGTTATGAACTTTCAGATGTGTATTGTATGAGATTCACTTTGTCAGATTAGGAAGGAATCCAATTTGTGAATGTTTTCCCAGACAGGAATTCATTCATAAGTCATTTACTCTCTGTAATCACATTTTGGATGGGCCTAACATAGATCACATTCAATGTCTTCTTAAAGATTGAAATAGTGAAGAAACTAGGGTATTATTGTTATTAAAGAGAAAGAAAACAGATGATAAGAAATGGATTCTGCAGTCTGTGAAAAGAAGATCTCAGTAGAGAGATTTTGGGGTCATGAAAGGGGAAGAGTTTGATCTGTTCGTTCCTCCTGCTCTAGTTCAGCAGTGTAGTCAGAAAGCAGAGCACCTTGAATTATTCTCTGGAAAACTATTCCTATTATTAGAGTACTTCTCATAAGTATTGTATTAGAATAATTTGAAGAGTTTTAACAAACTCTGATGCCTGAACCTTCATCCATTTTGACTGATCTAACATGGAACTTAATAAACCTGAGTTTTATAAGCACCCAGTGATGGTAATTCTCCTGAAAAGCACTGCTAAGAGGTGGTTAATAATGTTTTTTTTCTTGCGTTTTGATTTCAGGTGACAAATAGAGTGAAATCTTCTGCCCAGTATTTGCCAATACAGCTTAGCCATCAGTGCCTCATTATCATTCTTTTCTGCTCCCCTGTTTTTCTGGGGGCTGGTCTCAGAAGTTCTTGCTGCTGTTTTTACCTATTTTCCTCACAATAGCTCCCTAAGCAACAACTCTTTCCTATTGATCTTTTTGCACTAAAATCTTTTCTTAAAGGAATAAGTGTGAAGATGCTTCTTAAGTAAATAAAAAGTATCTGGCTAACTTATAAGTACAGAATCTGGACCAGTATAATCCTGTTTCACACTAAGGATGCACGTTGTCCACGTAGGTGGAAACTACTTTTTTTTTGTAACTACAAAAGAGATAGATTCTGACCTGCTGCTGTATGCCAATAGAACCTTCACAAAAGGGATTGAAAAAATTACTACTGAGGTTCTGCACTGAAGAACACATTGAATCTCAATTCTGCCTGAATATTGGCACCATCTAAAGATCTATTTATGTCAACCTGTAGGGTAACAGGTTTTGACATAGTTCAATGTTTACAGTATCAATGCAGATTTTTATAATCTCTTATTATTATTATATTATGCCGTTACTTAGAAAGTCACTGCTTTAGTGAGAAAATCACTTACCATAAAAATTTTAAGTTAGAAAGCTGTTAATTAATGTGTAGGGACCCAGGAATACCTGATGTGGAATAAAAGTATTTAGTAGAGATAATTTTATTAGGTAGTGGGAAATTAATATCAGGGTGACCAGGAAGAAATTATGAATGTAACATGGGAAGAATTAAGAACATTTACTCTGAAGACAGGTGTGTATGAGAAACTAGCAAAGATGGCCAGTGAATGCTTTTCAATTGAACACACAAATGCACCAGATTAGAAGTAATGCTCAAGACTTTCTTAATGGTTAGGAGATGCATAAAATAAGTGTGATTCAGGGAGTTTAATGCTCTCAGATGATACTGTGATTTTCTACGTCTTTGTGAATGATGTTTTTGGAGACTAATAGATGAAAGTTGAAATAGGAAATTCACAAAGCATGCAGTAAGTGAAGTCATTTTTCTTTTCATTTTGGAAAATGGAAATTAGACAAAAGAATCTAAAACTTTAGAAAACACACACACACACTCTGAACACTACATACACTGAAACACAAGGTTTGCCAGATATGGTGGTGCAGATGCGTAATTACAAACCTAGACTTGGCCACATAGGGAGTTAGTAGGGCCCTGCACCAAAATATGAACTAAGAAGTGTAGATGAGTGGAGAGTCTCTGGATTTATTACTAGTATTACAAAAGAATAATAACACAACAGAATAAAAGTAAGTTTATAGCCTAGATATGTGACACTGTCAATCAACAGCTTGTCTTACTATAGGAAATTAGATGTTATATTCAATTTCTTATAGTAATGTGTGAAGAATAAGTGATCTGACAAAAGTATCAAATGATGTAGAACAGCAAACATAGAATTTGTTTGCTGAGAGTAACACATGATATGGTTTCAACTAATTGTCCAAATCATTATATTTTAATTATTCAATAAAACAATTTCCAAAGTATTACTTCATCACTTTCTAGCATGTTAGTACTATTGTCTTTTGAAAACATATGAATTTTACATTATTACTTTTTCCATGTTTTTTTTTTTCTGTAGTACAAGGAAAAGAAAGTAGAGAAGGTAATTCTTCATTAAATGAAACAGGTGAACCTTTTCCTCCTTAAAAAGGTTATAACTTTCTGTAAATAGAATTAGTGCTTTTCTCACGATTAGTTACATGACTTGAGCAATGTCAGCTGCTAACTCTCCAAGCTTTCACTTGGTACCTGCCCTAGCAATTATTAGAGAAAAAGTCTAGTTGCCTTTGAAATATTTGCCCAAAGTTGTTCATCCATCTCTTGGCCTTTCCTTGAACTTGTTTCTCATACTTTAGGTGCCAGTGCTTACCTTTATTCCTGCAAGACTGCTGAGTAAGCCCACAGAGTCTTTCTTGAATAGGCATTCCTAGGTTATGATTTCTCTAAGAGATGTAAAGTTTATTAATCACTGAAGGGTATACACATGAGCTTTACTCTGAGTATACTAAGGAAAGTTACGGATCCTCTCTGCCTGATAAAAAAAATTCTGCTAAGTCTTCAGGGCAGTGTGTCGAAATGGCTCAGGACACAGGAGGCCATGTACCGTGCTCTGCCTTCCTCTCCTGATCAAATTACAACTTCCTACTTCCTTTTCACAATATCCTATTTCCTTGTTCCCACTTCCTACCCAATCATGGTCCAATCACTATCTGTCACGTCATGCAGACTGCCCCCTAAGCCCTACCTCCATCCTGGACTTATATAGCCTTGGTTCCCAAGGCCAGGTTCTCAGATTCCAGGTCTCTCCTTTCTTGTGATCTTCTCTGTGCCTGAAATAAAGGCTTATTTTGTCTTCTTCTTCTTGCTTTTGCTTGTTTTTGTGGTTGGCTCAGCCTGCCCTAGAGGCAGGCTTGATGTGGCATGTGGTGCCAGAGATCGAACCACAGTCTCCACATGCTTGCCTAAGCTTGCCTAAGCAGGTGCTTTAGATTGCTGAGCTACCTCACCAGCTCTTTCCTGTCTCTTTACTGTGCTAAAAAATCTAGCAGAAGGTACTTCAGGAGGCTCTACTGTATACCACGTGACATATGCGATTCGGCAACCCTGACTAAGCTTCCTCACCAAGCAGCCAAGTTTTCCTCTCCATTTTAGTTTTATTTATCAGACATAAAATTGTGCATTTACAATAACATGTGATGCTTCCATAGGTATACACTTTGGAAAATGTACAAACCAGGATAATCTCAAATTTCTTTGTTGTAAAAGCATTTGATATTCTTTCATAAAGTTTTTATGAAATGCACAGCATATTGTTATTCATTGCCACTTTATTGTGCAACAACAGAACACTCCTTTTCCTTCATTATTTTCCAATGAGTCTAGCTAAATGTAGAGGAAAACGAAGGCTGAGGCCTCTCTCATGTGCTTGGAGATGGAGAGGTTTTCAGAAAGTTGATATCAGAATGTGGGGAAAATATTTTAATACAGACCATTGAATATGTGCTTTTCATAAATCAGTATGGTTGCTTTCAATTTTAATATGTATATCTACTAAAGTGTGTGAATAGCATCTAGAATATATCACAGATATTATAGAATTAAGCAAAATTAAATTTTAAAGCATATGACTTTATACAGTTGGGTTACAAATCCTGTGGGGCCTTGTCTGACCTTATCAGATATAATGATATACTTCTTTTATATAGGTCTTGCTTTATCTTGGTCTTAATCATCCAGCAGAAAAGTATAAAAATGAGGTATATAAAGTAAAGCCATATTAATATGCTGAGCTGTGAAGGACTCAAGTCAACCACTTCTGCAAATAGCCCACTACTATTGTGGACTGCTGGACTGTGTTGGATTGTTTGGCTGAATTCACACACCTACAATATTTAGATGAAGATGGAATACACAGCTCTGACAGAACTAAACAAAAATGGGCATACAAAGGAAGGTCCATTCTGTATCTATGTATACAGTATACTTCGGACAGATATAGACCTACTTTCGCTTACATCAATGAGAAGAAAGATTTTTACTAATAGTGTTTGGACAGGATATCCTGTCTGTATCTTGTAAAAGGGATAACCACTAATACGATAACAATGTGCAAGGTATTAATTATTGAAACTGTCCTATTAGTCAGCTTTGAAACTGTCTTATTGCTATTTGTTTCTCAATAAAATAAAATCAAGTGAGGAATTTTTCAAACATGTTTATAGTAAAGCTGTGATATATGGCACAAATTTTTGATAGCTGGAATAATAATATAGTATTTATGCTGTTGTATCTCTATCAAAGTATCTTTCTAGCTATTAACTAAATCAGAAAAAAAAAATTATCCTGAAAGAAAATTTGGAGGAAGATACAAATAGTGCATCTATGTATAATATAGCTACATATCTACCAAAGGAGTTATCTATTTAAGGATCAGTCCATATTGCACAGGGTAGACCAAGATTTCAATGTGAGAATTAAAAGTTAGACCTTAATACCAAGGACAGAACCCCTGTTGTCATCAGGTATAGCCATTTCTGCTTCAAAATTCCTGTCAAACTAACAATGAGCAACAAAGAAAATAAAAAGCATTTGGTCTGAACTAATTTGCTGTACTAATTCGCAATTATCTTAATTTATTAGGAAAGTTGGCCATCATTTTACGCAATTCACATTCTTGGAATAGTGACACCTTGCTTAAACAGATGTCAACTCATAAGCATTTCCAGCTGTCTAGAATAAAGAAAATCATGGCAAAAAAGTAATATAATTATGTAAGAGCCAAAATAATGTCTAGGTACAAAAATGCCACTGAAAATTTGATAAGGCCTCTGATCAGATCCAACTGAATTTCATCAATACAAATGAGTTTTCTGCTTGTCTGTTACTGTGTTACAGAGAATCATTAGGTTGATTATTTGTGCTACCCACATTAGAGACTGTTTTCAATGGTACAATTGAAAGGGTAGGTTGTACCTAGATCATAAAAATGATCCTCCAACATGCTGATTCTGAAATTCCCAGCCACTTCAAAGGTATGATCTTAAATGCCAAAGTAGAATAATGGTAAAAGATGCAACTAAAGCTGTTGATTCATGCATCATGGGTTTTCCAGGTAGGCTCAATGTAACCATTATTATCTTTGGGTGGAACCTTAAATGGTCTTTACAATGGTGATGAAAGGGAAGATTCGTTTGATCCTAGAGTCAGAAAGAGATTTGCTATCTTTGAAGATGGGAGAGGGCTATGACTCAGAATGAAGAAAGTGTGTCTTTTCCAAAGCATCTAGGAAGCAATAAAGTCTTACCTACCATAATTTTATTCTACTATTACCCCACTTCAAACTTCTTACCTCCAATACTGCAAGATTAAATATACATATACAAATATATATTTGTTTTAGCAGTAATATTAATCTAATATAAATCATTTTGTTCATGACAAATTAAGTTTGGGAATCTTGATTAATGTTCCCCTCTCATCAGCTGCTCCTAAACAGAGGCAATCAGCCACCACTGGAAGGCTGATTTGTATCAGTGCTCATCCTGCGTGCTCTCAGAGCACCTATTCTCTTTTGCCTTGCTTTGGTCAAAGAGACAACATGGGTAACCCAGGAGGCTTTGGGAAGCCTGGTTTCCAGGAGAACAAACGACAACAGAAAATCATTGCTCACCACTCCTTACTTCCATCGGTGTCCCTGGGGATGACACAGGTTTTCCGTGTGTTGCTGCTACAAGTGTAGAGTTGTTTGGCAGTTTAAAAGATCATGCTATGATCACACCTTGCCTTCCTATCCCTACCACTGTTTTGTAACACCAGGTTCTATCCACTGTCCCTTAGCTTCTTCTGCCCTATCACTGCCTGCTTTACCCTCTTGTGCTAAACCCTTATTCATTTGCTGATCTTCTTTGCAAGTAAAACTTTTTTGGTTAAATTCTTCCTATTTAAAACACCCAGGGACATTCGTTTCTTTCAGTGGAAACCAAAGCAAGTGATAATCTCCCCCAAAGTATAATTACATGGTCAACTTTAGGTATTATGCTAATATCCATCACTGTTGGTGAGAAAGATTATACTTTGGATGACAATCAGTAAGTAATAGTCTGCACAGGCAAATGACTTGGGGAGCAGTGTCCTTTATAACACAAGGAGGAGAGTGATGATATTGCTGTGGCCTGCTGAGGTGATGCAAGCAATAGCGGTAGTGAGGAAAGAATGGTACAAATGGATGGTGGAGATTTTGATTGGGGTCTTTGTTCTCAACACTAGTTGTGTCTGCACAGGAAGCTTGTTACATCATAGCTGTGATTCTTTAGCTCTTCTCAGTTATTAAAGCTGCAATGTGATTCCTTGCTATCTCAGGGACATGTTTGAGGAAAGTATTGAGGTCCGTGGGACCAGTGATAATTTGATCCATAGAATATACTAAATAATAGCAGTAGTGCCATCTATTTTATATTAAACTCCAGTATTAGTAAAATATTATGCTTTGCCTCAATATGATCACTCCCTTTTGTAAAAGAATGAGATATTCTTAATATATGCCTGGGATGTACCCTTTCACATTTCTTTTGCACTAACACTTCTAACGCACTGTTTGCTGAGCACAGGGAACTCCACACACTGTACATATTCTCCCTTACTCTTGGGTTGCACTGCTCCATTTGCTTGATGGATTTCACTTCATAAATCCAGATTTGAGACACCTCATGCCACCTGTCAGCACACATTCTCAGTAAGCAGCTCTCACTACCTGCCTGAACATTTTCCAGGTTTTGCTCCTAGGTTGAAATGCCAGGAAAAGATATTTGGGCTCATTTAACCCTTCTAAGCATAGTAAAATTGAAGAGAAGCTGTTTACACATTCAAGTAATGTGCAAACACTTTTACATGCTTGAGGACAATGAAAATATTCTGCATTTAGCGTAAAAAGATACTTCTCCCAGACATTGAAGACCATTGTATAAATTGTTGTTCCCTTTGTTCTATGAAACAATTACTAAAGCCATTTTCTGAAAATGAGTATTGTTAATCATTGAATCATTAACCTTTACAATGTCAATGTGTTCTCCATATCAAATGCAGGTAATGACTGCCGCAGGTAACACTTAAGGGTACATTTCACGTGGAGGAACATACTAATGCTTTATTTAGTTCTAAATGCACTGTGAAGGATTTATGTTAGTGCTAATTCATGTTTGAAAAAGCAAAAGTTTGGGAAAGAACAACTTCAGAGCAAGACAGAAGGAATTTGACAGAAAATGTCACTTTTATAATGTTTCACTTTTATAATGTTTTTTTGTTTCTTACTTTGCATTGTGTCTCATATTTTTCTTTCTCCATTGCAACAAGTAACTCACACTATAAAAACTGAGGAAAGCACGGTCTTACATGCCTAGGAGTGCTTATGTAGACCCATTTGAGAGGAACTTCTCCCATTTGGAAAGAAAGCAGTTTACCCATTTAGAATTCCCACTCCTGAGTGTGGAAACCCTGCATTTGTTTCTGGAACCAGAAAAACATTGTGTGTGTTCCTTTGTTTCTTTCTGCAGAAACACAGTTGCATCAAATCTCATTGAAGTTCATAATTTTTAAAACTATGAAGATTTCCTTGGATTAGTTTAAGCTTTATTAAGATTTAAACTTTGTTCATATTTGTGAAATAAACTTTATTTCTGCTCAAAAGAGGCAAGTGGAAAATTGATATATGTCTACTCATTTTCTGATATAAGGCTAATTTCCTATTAGTGTTTTTCTATTTATTATTTATTTATTTGGTACAATGTCTCATCATGGACTCATAGTGATCCTCCTGTCTCAGCCTGCCAGCATTGTGACTACAGGTGTGCAACACCATGCCTGGATTCAGTGCTTGGCATGGAGATTGAACCCCAGGTCCTTGCACTTGGCAGGCAGGCATGTAGAACTATATCACCAGCCAAGGAGTGTTTGAGAAGTATGTAAGAAAAGATTAGTGCAATATGGAGCAATACTCTATAGACAATTAGTGCAATATAGACAAATGCTCTATATTGATTCACAGCCTGATACACAGGAAATAACATGATGATGCATGACTCATAATGATAGTTAAGGCATACCCTGCAATGTACCTTGCTAGTCATATAGATTCATCTCAACATGTCTCCCTAGAAGAGACTTATAAGTGGGAGTAAAGTGGTTATTAATGCCCACGGACTTCTTTCAAAAAACAACACTTGCATAGAAATATAAATGATCTTTTATAATAATATGTATCAAATTGAGTAATTATAAGCAACTAGCACAATTTTGCCTTTTATTTATTTATATAATTTATTATTTTTTTTAAATTTATTTAGCACAGGATCTATAGGTTCTCATTACATAGAATGGACTCTTAGTGATCCTCCTGTTTTCAGCCTCAGAACTGCTGGGATTACAGGTGCACCACCATACCTAGTCTCAATCCAAGTCTCAGTGGGCCCCAGGGTGGGGTGAGCACAGCACACCATGCAGGGGATCAAACCTCTGCCTAAGCAGGCACTTTAGTCTGATGAGCTATCTGGCCAGCCCTTTTGTATGTCTTTTTTTTTTCAGAAATGGAGATTGAATGCAGGCTTTTCTGTGTTTTAAATAATATCAGTAAGATCTTATTTGCAGTATACTGCTAAATAATTCTTTACATCTACTCTGAGAATCTCTGTTTCCAGACCTAACCAGCACCAGGAACTTGAGGATTGGAATCTTGGAGTGGAATAATCTAAAACTTTTGATTACAGCACTCCATCATCAAAGCCTTTCACTTCATGAATGCCATCAATCAATTTCAATTTTTCCTGCCATATCCTATCATTCTCGGAGGCTGCTTCACTGCAATGTGAGATCCACCAATCAGTCACCTCCTTCAATTCGATGAAAACGTCTGTCAAACCAGTCATTCCAAGCAATGTAGACAACTTGTGGATTAGATTAACCTTTCACTTTTCAAAACACTGTGCTGTGTCATAAAGAAAAAGGCTTTGTATCTCAGTTTTAGTACTTCTTCATGTGAAACTCCTTGCAGCCAGAGTGGTGATGAGCAATTTGTCTTCACTTCTACTATAGTGTCACATAGGGTTCCTATATTTTTCTTTAAAATATGACTTCAGAATTTTTACAAACATAATGGTCAAGATGTACAGTAGTATATACATAACTGAAAGTCATTAGAACGAGTTCTACATGATGTATTTCAAGACATGCCTTAATTTGTACAATGTCACATTTTAGATACCAGAGCAGAAAATATACTTTTGAAGCTGAGGTGTCTCTCAGCTGGCCCTGAAATTACTTCATGGAGTCAGCAGCAGATCTCATCTACCTTTGAAAGCTTTCATGCTGGTAGTAGATTTATGTGACATAGTTTGTCATTTGGAGTATTTCCTCATTTGAGTCTCTTTAGAGCCCTAAACTTAGAAGTGCATATAGGTCCATAGAGAAGAAAAACAAGGAAATTCTTGGAAAAATTATGGGATTGTCGATGTCTACCCATCTAGCTAGTGAGCAGGACTTAAATTCAAACAATGTGTCCTCTAACATAGATATATTTCAACTACTTTAAACTTTCTACCTCACTTTGGGGATGAATCGGGACATAAAATTACTCATATAAGTGTGTGTTTCTCCATGGCGATCATACATCTTGGTTTGCTTGGGACAGTTCAATTTATGTCACTGTCCAGCACAGTTACTATCTCTACCTTTCATTCTCAAAAGTATCAATCAATATTTGGCTGTTAAAGTACATGGCTTTCCAAACCTCAAATTTTTAAGCACGTTTCCCTTAAAAACGAGGATGTCATTGTTTCAAACAATATAGACTGGTACAATAGTTGTATTACCGGATCCAGATTCTTTGGTTCACGAATGATAAAATCTAAACTTCACCCGGAAGACTAAGATCACTGGAAGAGTTTTTATTATGACTTCTCAAACAGAATGGAGTTACTGCTCTAAGAAAAACAAGTTAGACTGGTGGTTTCCCAAAACAGGAAAAGGGGCAGCTGGTAATTTCTGCCAAAAGTTTTCATCAAGATTCTCCATGTAAAATAGGAAGTAAGCTGGCAAAATAACCCTAGTTCTGACCAGCCATCATCTGTACTCAGGGCTACGCTGTTGATTGCTGACCTTTAAACTCTCCAATAAGAAATAGTTTTAAGAGGACATCCCTGGCTTCCAACTATGCTTGTAACTATTGAATTTTTAATAATGTGGATGTGCACCTGGCCCCCATTAATGTCCTTTTGGGTTCTGCTCTGAAATCATAAAATAGGTCTGATTCCTGCAGAAGTCGTTCCTAGCACTGGATTATTCTAGAATTTTCCAGGTGGTATTCAGCTGTCTCATATTAGGCAACCTTTCAATATTTACAAAATTTAATTTTATTTATTCTGATCCATGACACATTAGTATTACATACAGCAAATAATTGCAGATTAAACAAATCACAAAGGAAACTTCCTTTCTCTCATTTGAGTTGTACGGGTGTGAACAATATCTATAACTGGACACTACCTTTGCTTTCGTGTTGTGAATTTCTTTGCTTGCAATGTCAGGTTTTAAAATTATATGCTAGCACAGGATTTGATTTTTCTCTTTACCTCAACACAAGGGGAAATATTCTCCCCCTTTTGTAAATGTGTTAATAAGCTCCTATGTTTTCCTCTACAAATAGTACAAATGCCTATATTTGCTAATGTGCTCTACCACTTTTTAAAAGAATAGTAATTTTATTTTACTTTGAAGAGTAAAACAAGAGCAAAGACTAATACAAAAAATCATAATATACAACAACACATATGTTACAGATTTTCAAAACAGGAATGGCTAATTACGAGTGCTTGTTATATTGTCTACTTTTATCATCAAATCTGTTGTTCATATTAACAGATATACTCATGCAAGACTGGACAAATAATTGAATACTAAAGCTTGCTTTCAAGAACTCTTAATTTTTGTCACTTTAAAATTTGTTTTAAAGAGATTATGATTATTGATAAAACATTAGAAATGGTACATATTTAGAAGACCAAAATGTAAGATATTCAACTCAGTTTTTTATATTACACATCATTGTCGTCGATGCAGTTACTCAAATCACAGATATCAGCATACAGAATTAGTCAAGCTGAAAATTCTAAACATTAACTAGCACTGGATTATTCTAGATCTTTCCAGGTGATAATCAGCTGTCTCATTTTAGGCAACCTTTGCTATTTTCAAATGACTGATGGAAATTATTAGCAGAATCATCTCAGCCATCCGTTATATGTACTTTTGTGACTTTTCTGCCTTTTTTTCGCTATCTTTTCTTCCCTCCCTCATCTTTGTTTTGTAATCCTTAAGTTCAGTTTCTGTCTGTTTTACTGTATCTATTATACCTTTCAAGTTTTATTTTTTACCCAGTTCTTACAGTAGGGAGACAATATGATATTTACACATATGGATCTGATTCATTTCACTTATTAGTATATCCTCTAGTTGGACTTATGAGTATAGCCTCCACTTAATGTACAGGTTTGAAATTTGTCTTTTTTTCATAGCTGAGTACTCCACTGTTTAAAACTACTGCGTGCTTTTCATCCATTCCTCAAGTGATGAGCATTTTCATAGTCAAGGTTTGGCTATGCTAAATTGTGTTGGTATAAATATGGGTGCACATATATCGCTGTGGTATGACGTTTTCAGTTCTTTGGGGAAAATACCAAGGAGAGAAATTGTTGGGAGCGGTGTCCAGATGCAGCTTGTTTCTGTCCTGCAGTCTCCATCCTGACATATCAAGGTTAACAGCCGTGAGCCATATCGGCCCATCCTGACAAAGAGGATGGCCTAGTAGAACGAGGGGCTGCCTGGTGGGAGCGCCACAGGCAGCGGCTCAAGGTCTTTGGATAATGAGGCTTGGCAATAACTCAAGGTCCCTGGGAAACAGCTTGGCGCTTTCTGTGGATTCCACCTTGACATGTTAGATATGATAAGAAATAGTGATGGCCCTGTCTATGGATCCAGATAGAATGGGGGGGGCTGCCTGGCAACGGAGCAGGATTGGCTGTATATTTGTGTGTGGCTGCTGAGGATTGGTTTGGCTATACTATATGATCTGCTGTACTTCCGCAATAAACTGAGATCTCCCCTTCTAAGAAGAAGGCAAGGTGTGACTGAGTTTTCCTTTCTGCGCCGGACAAGAAATAACTGTGTTGAGTGAGATTTCCAGTCCTAGTTTGTTTGTTTGTTTTAATAGTCTCAACACTGATTTCCATAGTGCTTCTACCAGTCTATATGCCCATAAGTAGTAGTTTTCGTCTTCCCCCACAGCATCTCTAGCATTTGTTATTAGTTTAGTTCTTTATGATAGCCATTCTTTCTGGGTCAGAAAGTATCTCAATATTGCTGCAATTTTCTTTTCTTTTCTCTTTTTATGGTACCAGGAATGGAACTCAGGACTTGCGCTTGTGAGGCAAGAACTTATCCTACTAAGCTATCTCCCAGGCCCCCAGGAATTTTCATTCTTGAATAAGAAGTAAAAAAAAAAAAATCAGCCATTTGAGAAACACTCTACCACTTTTAATAGGGATGTTGTCAGGGATGTTTAATAGGGATGTGGAATCTTTGAGTCAAGATATCAAGAACAGTAGTCTATCATAAATAAATATATTTGATGAGCTCCTACACTCATCACAAACAGTATAGGACCACAATATCTGGGGAGTTTCCATGCTCAAATATTTGATTAAGTTGCTGTTATAGCCTTCAGTTGGATTCCAGTTGTCAATTGCTAAGTAGGAAAGGAAATAACTATTAATCACCCGAACCTGTCTCCTAATCTGTGATTTCTTCATTACCCACATTGTACCTTCCCTGTGTTTTTCACAGGACCTGAAGGAAATACAGACAAAAAAATAAATTACATAAAAGGGTGTTATATGAAGTTTTACTTTGATCCTAAAGTGTATCTTTCATTATTAACGATTGTCATGGTTATTACATTGTGTCAACTTGAGAAATTTAGAAGTCTAACTTAACAGGGACTGACGGTCCTTACTTGATAAACATCCTGAGCATGTGAAAGAACAGGGCACAGAGACTGTTAGAGTGGGTAACTGGAATACAATAATAAAGAGGCAAAGAGTTCTGCATTTTCTCATTTTCTCTTGCTGCTTTTTCTGTCTTCTACCACCTTGAAACTTTGCTCCTGTTCACACCCGGTCTTGAAGCCAGCTGATTATGGACTAAATCCTCCTTGAATTTTAGCTAAATAAATGTTTCCTTTCTCATTTTTGTGTTTTGGTCATTTTGTCTCAACAGCAAGAGAAAAGTAACTAACACAACTGTGTAATCAATATACTAAATGTTTTCCTGAATCTCATTTTGTTTCAGCTATGGAGATTATCATAGCTTTCTAAGTTAATAAAATTATTTTGAGAACTGAATAAATAAAGTATTTTATCTGATGTACATAACATATGCTACACATTAGTACTACCATTTCATTCTGGAATTACTTTGGTTGGAAATAGAAGTTGAAATTGACACTTTAAGACAAAAATAGTTAAAGCTGAGATATTTCCCTGTAATCATGCTAAAAGCAATATTTGATCCAGTAACCTTGGTGCCTAGGTTTGCACAAAACCAGAGTTTCAACACTTATTTCTAGGTCCACTGTTGGGCTGAATCTACTTTTGTGCATCTCTTGGCTTTTTTGTTTTCTTTCCTATCATTTAAATTGTTGCTGCAAAAGTATAAATAAATAATGGGATGCCGGGGAGATGGCCCAGTGGAATAAGTGCTTTTGAGTACATCTTTGGTTCTGAAAAAAAAAAAAAAAAAAAAAAAGAAAGAAAGAAATGTCTTTTGTGTAATTAAGGGTGAGGGTGTAGCTATTCACAAATGGGGAAAAATTATGAATACTAACTTTTGTATTTTGGTAGGCTTTTTCTGTGCTCACAGTTTTAGACAGTCTAATGAATCCAGAGGTATTCTTCATCTAAGCATGGTTTGGACTAACACCAAGGGGACGCTACTCAGACTTACAACCTGTGGCTCTGATTTTGAACCTGACTTTTATCTTTTATTACTCTTCTTCTAGCTTTCTTTCAGTTTCAATGTTTTTCTTGCACAGTATACCTTTTTTACAGAATACTGTAATTTTTGCTGAATTTTGTGCATAGTACTACCTTATGGTCTTTTCTACATTACAGTTGTTTGCATAAATTATATAAATAAAATCATAGGCATCAAGTTGAAATTTCCATTGACCATTTCTTTGCTCTGAATATTATAATGCACATATTTTTTACAATTTGTTACTTAGTTACAAAATCACCCAATGACATTGTCACAGTACATGTAGTCATTTAATGTAGACTCTCTGTAGTGTAAATTGAGATTCAGCACTCTGACATGGGCCTCAGTAGAACAAACATTAGTCAAATGGTACTGTGACAGTCTCGGAACATTCAGTATATGAAAAAATAGGTTCTGCTTCATGTAACTGTGTCTATGAAAATGACAATCACATATTCTTCCTCTCTGAAAAAAAAGAAAAAAAAACAGATACACGAGAAGAGGAGGAGACTAAATTGATATTTTAGGGAAGATGACACTATTGATACAGGTTCTCACTGAATGAATTAGGAAGATTAGACAGATTTCAGTGAAAGCATGTTTGAAAAGAGGTGGAGAGATTGTCTTGCATCCAATAACAAAGCAGCAAAGTCATGAAAATGTAAAGAATTAAGAGGAGAAAGTGAAATGGCCTTGGAAAGCGCTGAAACACAACCAAAGAGGAAGTGTCAGGCATAGCTACAAAGCTAAGCAGTCTGAAAGCCAGAAAATCTCTCAAGAGATCCATGAGCAGAAACTGAGATTGTGACAACCACGTTGTGCTGATTTCAGTCAGAAGATCTGATGCACTTGTTTCCTTGAGGTGCACTGCCTGTATCTGAAAAGGTAGGGACAAAGAAGGCTCCTCAACATGCCCGATTGCATTTAAGGAATTACTGTTACCCTGTACTAAAGGAATTAGTGCAATGCCCATTTTCAGATGGACTGCCTCATCATTCACGTGCAGTACTTTGTAAAACAAAGAATTGCTTCCAGATTCTTTCATCTCTATTTGTTCTTTGGCAGTTTTTCTGTTTGTGGACATACAGGCCTATGACTTAAAAGTATAAATAGGGTATAGGTGTAAAAGAAACTGTGTTGCTAACTTGTTAATGTATACAGATAGAAGAAAGGATGTGACGGAGTATCAGACTTTGTGTACTGCTTTAGTGAGCCTTTTAAGGATATAGTTGATAAAATGCCCTGTTGAGCACTATACATCCCTAAGAACAACACAGAGAGTTGAAAGAAGCCATTCTGATGGAAATGAATATTGAGTCACTGACAATTCATGAGAGAGAGGGATTAAGCTCAGCAGAAATGAATCTCTTCAAGAAAAGTGGAAAGCTACCCTATTTGAGCCATGGAGTGATAAGAGAAGTATTTACATGAAGACAGGAGAGACAGACATACACACTTTTTACTTACAACTGTACATGGTGCAGTAGCCATCATCTTTTCACTTCAACTTTTGCAAGCATATAGAAATTAAGATTAAAAAAAAAAGTGACACAAATCCAAAGTAATATACTAAAATCAATTTCCCTTCTGTCCCTTGTCTCAAGCACTTTCTCTCAGTCACCTTTCCACGCCTCCTTTACCTATTACCTACACAGCACCCGAACAGTTCTCCCCACTTGTCAGGAACAGATGGGCATCTCACTAACCTTAGCATATTACTTGTACATAGAAGAGAAAGAAAAGAACTAATATATTTCAGTAAGCAACAACTCATTGGAATTGTTAATTTTAAATTGTTTGGGGATAGATATTAGAGTGCCTGTAGGATAAAGAGGTTCTTAAGTAGCATGCTTTGCCAGTGACAGTTAAGGAAAAACTCATACCTGTGTATATAATATAATCCTTTATTAGGTCTCAGAACCAAAGCAACCCTACAGAGCACAGTGACATTTTAAGGTTAACACACTGTGTACATTCAGTTAGGACACAGAGCTAATTCTAGAAAAGGCCAAATTGCATATTCAGTTTCCTTAGCCTATATTCCCATGACATCAAAAGAGAAATATTTTTTAGAGATCACCCCTTCTAACTTGGGCTGAGGCTTGATTTATATTAGAGCATTATTCCCCCTAAATTTCTTTCATACATTTAAGATCCCTGTAAGAAAAGTGGCCTGCACCACAACAATAACAGAAACCAAAAACAGGAAAGACATTTTCCACTTCTAATGTAACACTTTAAGGACAATGTCACTGTCATATACATCATGTAGATAAAACCATGATAGTCACTGCACTTCTCTAACTTCAGACATAACTATTGAGTGCATAAATAAACAACAGTGCCTGTACTTGAAGGAACACATCTCCCTACATCAGCTTTGTATTAAACTCTGCCTAGACTTCCACTCATTACCCTATGTGTTGTAGTTTTTTAAAGATATAAAGGACAAAGGATGCAATCCTCACAGCATCAGAACCCAAGTTTCTGGTGACAGGATCCCAGTACTTTATGTCAGAACTTCCACAAAAGTACTTTACACACACACACACACACACACACACACACACACACACGCACACATATGCACAGGCAAGCACACACACATACACACACCATATCCCATTATCTCTGCCAAGATATTTCATTTCTTTACTTGTTTGGCACTCAGATGAACTTGGTTAGAAAAATATTTAAATTACTTTAATGTTTCTCCATGGAAGACCAGAACTTTTCACAGTGTATGCCCAGTGGTGTATATTTCATGGAATCAAGGGTCTTTTCATTGTCTGAAGGTACTCAGAAACCGTTGAAGGTAAGCGTCTCTAACCTATGCTCGTTTCCTGTCTTTCTCCTGTGTTACTAAGGCTGGACAGAACCCAAAATCTTGCTGGCCAAACTCAAATCTTTTGTGTTTTCTTCTCACCCTTCCTTCAGTCACCATCCAGTTACCAAATCGCACTTCAGTTCTGCCGGGGGAAAAAAAAAAAAAAAGAAAAACTCAAGTCATCCACTTTCAAAAACCAATCTACAAAAGTCCAGTCACCACTTATCTAAAAGTACATGGTTGGTTTCAAAGCAACCTTTCTTCTCTTTCTCCCTCATTCAGTTCTCTTTTCCTTCATTTAAAACCAAATGATGACTAGTCATATTTCAAAGCACTTAGACACTCAATTCACTGTACTGAAAATGTGCAGTGACTTTCTGCAGGACAGTAGTAAAAATCCACTACCTGTGGATTTCTAGTCGCAGTATTTTCCAATGAAACAGAACCAGTACGACTCACATACAGCTCCAATCCTTGTTCTTTTCTTTCTTTACCGCAGTTTCATTTGCTTGTGTACCTCACCTCCAATTCTCTACCTGAGCTCAATACTTGCAAATTTTAAAAATGTTTCTATGCCCTACTTCTTCGTTTAAATCTTTACTTTCTTTTAAGTTGTTAATGAAACCCAGAGCCTGGCACATGCTAGGCAGATACACAAACACTGAGATAAAATCCCAGGTCTTTTCCTTAAATCGAGGTTATTATCATATTTATAACTCTACACCTTTTATTCAATTGCACATCTGTCATAATTATCATTTTACATTTGCTACATTTGCATTTGCACTTTAGTTTTTAAATTTAGTGCGGTTTGTAATCCAACCAGAAATACAACAACGAAGGCATTTTATAACTCCAGTAACCAATCTAGCTCCTGGTAAATGGAAAATACAACAGACTCAGTGTCAAAGTGACTTAGTAATCTTGTTTGTGCTTTATTTGGAAAATTTATAAAGTCTGAACTTCTGCACATCCTGGGAACAAATAATTCATGCAATAGAACATGGTGACATGTTATGCCAGTACTGCACTAAATGTATGACACTGAAATAGTAACTCTAGCCCTTTCTATAAGAAGTATTCTGTCTTTTGATTTTTACAAGTAATTTCAACAGGGCCATATGTTTAAGAGGAAACACTGTATGTTTTATTAAATTTTAATATGACAGAATGAATACAAGCACCTGACTATCTTTTCCATTGCATGCATTCATCTCTTAAACTTTCCTAGGTCTTAAAGTGGGACCAGCAATAAAACTGAGTAATCAGACAGACTTTGTGTTCTCCAGTCAAGTCTACCTATAGCACCATTTATGGAATTATAGATATTTTGTGATTTTAATCATGTTAGAATTGAACACAAAATCCTTGGAGAAATTTATGTATTTAACATGCATATTATTCAGACCTTTGTATGATTGTTTCCTAGGAGTCTAGGGTTCTACAATCTAATAACATTTAAGATCTGCTGAATTCTCTTAGTTTAAGAATTACTGATCTAGTGAAGCCCTTACTCCTCAAGGGAAGAGGTCACTGCGTTTTTCAGTCTGTAGATACATTTGAACTCTTTTCTTCAGATTGCTAGTCAGAGAACTTGCTAGTTAACACTGCCACTTCTAATAATACAAGATATCATAGTAATAAACAGCCTAATTTATTGTTCTTCAATTTGGCAAAAAAAAAAAAAAGCATAGGTTTTAAGATCCAAAATTATCTCAGGAACCACCTTTGTCCATTTTGCTGGGCAAACCATTAGCTTGATTAAAATGCCTTTTCTCTAGAAGAGACAGAATGATCAATTTAAAATAAAGCCAGAAGAATTAGCCTCATATCCACGGTGTTACAATCAACTTAATTAGGAGATAAGCCAGGATACATGGCATCTCTTTTCTGCACAAATACTCAAGGCAGCAGAAGGGAAGAAATATGTCACAGTCTGGAAGGACCACTAAGCCAATAAAAATTCAACTGACACCAAGGCAACGCATCAAATGTAATTTGCTAATGGACTGGCACATTGAGCAACTTGGAAATAAAATTAGGAACCAAATCCCCTTGCATTCAAAAGGTGCAAAGAATTAGTGGAGTTAATAGGTTTTATGGAAGCATTTGCTGGTAGTTTGGTCTGACTGAATATAAATGCTGACCCTGTAATTGCAGAATAATGAAGCACAGTCCAAGGCAGGGATGATAATATCCATGAATGGTAACAACTTTATCACCTAAGAAAGGATTTTCTTAAGCAGTTTGTTCTCAACAAGATGATTCAGGAACAGGGGCAATTATTGTCCTGTTACTGATGGTCTTCTGATATCGGTGGAGACAGTCAGATAGGAAGAAGGGATGAAAATGCACTGATGAAAAATAAGAAAGTTGTGCAGCTTACAATATTTATAGGAAAAAGTGGCTAAGCAAATAAAGTATGAATATTCAATTAACAAGGAAATTATTGTGCTTCATATACTATTACTTCAGGTTTCAACTTTTAAGGAAGATGTTACAGAAGAGCTCAACATATTAAAACATTTAATTACTCAGCTATTAAGAATGATAAGTTTGAAGCATTTGTACTGAAGTGGATGCCACTTGAACATATACTTAAGTTAAATAAACCAGACACACATGTATAAATATCGTATAGTCTCCCTAGTATAACAAGCAAAAAGCAGAAATACAAAAGGAAACGTACAACACCTAAATTCAATTGAGTTAGATAAGGCAAAGTGAATGGCATATGCTGCAGGATACTAATCAGCTATTCTTCTGGATGGTTAACAACCTAAGTTCACAAGTCAGAGTTGGAGAAATAGAAGAGCCATAAAGCGAGGCAACATTTTAGCCCTAGCCTTTCGAGGTCAGCGAAGACTCAGCACATAGGAGAACCTGTACTGCAACATCATGAAACTCAGGTGAGCTCCAAATTTTCTGAACAAGGAGATTATGGAGCCACAGTGGAAACAGATTGAAGTTCTATAGTGTGCCTGGGGAGAGTCACATGGAGAGAAAACTTTCCCTCAGGCTCTCACAGAGAACAAACTGGTCAAGCATTGGCCATGACTCATCCACATAATGACACAGATAAAGGATCTTCAGAATACTGTACAGGACTACAAGACAAACCCTGAGGGGGCTTCACTGACCACATAAGAAACATATAGTACATGTGTTGGTATATAAGTCTTGCTCTATCTAGGTCTTAACCATCCAGCAGAAAAGCATAAAAATGAAATATACATCACGGGACCATAATATGAAGCTGAGCTGTAAATGGCTATGGTGGACAACTTATTTGAATAACTCACTATTGTTGTGGAATGCTGGACTGTGTTGGATTGTGTCTTTGAGTTCAAGCACCTAAGTTAGTTGAATGACAATGGAGTGCCCACCTTTGACAGATATACACAAAAGAAGGGGTATAGAAAGAAAAAATCATGATGTGTGTGTACAGACAGTATAGTTGGGATTGGTAATGCTGTGCTTCTACATAATCCTATGAGAGGCAAGATTTGCACTGATGGTTGTTGCACAGGATATTATATCAGCTTCTAGTACTATGGTCATCCACTAGGAATATAATTATTGAATTTTTGATATAATTCAGGTATAAAAATAGGATAAGTAAACAGCTACACTCTTAATTTACTGATAAGAGACATCTGTTATAATAATGTCTGTAAGTATATCATGTATGCACCTTGTATGATACCAAAACAGTATGAAAACAGTTTGCAATGTATTAATTTATTGAATCTGTCTTGTTATGGTGTCTTAAAACTGTCTGATTGATATTTGTACTTCAATAAAATAAAAAATAAATTAAAAATAAATAAATCATATTACAGTGTAAAGAGTTGCATCTGATAGCTTAAAAATAGTGATACAATAAGTTCATTTGTACAGATAGGTGAAATTAATAGCATATTTATCTGGTAGGAGCTAAAGACAGAAATTGAAAAATAGACGAACTCCAGGGAATCTGATCTATAAGAGAAAAGTAACATAGGAATCGTGTATATAGGCTTCTTGGGATCAGGAAACTTGCCCAGCTGATCTGAGGACACACTTTGTAATGTTGTAGCAAGCTTAAGGTGCATTCCAAGAAATTATTTGGAAACAAGAAAAATAAAACTATAGGTTTAGACAACTCTGAACCTTAGAGGAATTCATTATCACCTCAATTCTTTGCTGTTCCGTAGTACACCGCTCATTTTTCTCACTTTCCCTTACTTGGGCCTCTAGCATACTGTCTTGCTGCTTTCTAAGTTGTACCTGGTACAAAAGTATCCTGGCTGAAGCTTGCTAATATTGTTTCACCACTTTCAAGCAATTTTCTAATGTGGCTTGATGTTTTAATAAAGTGCCAATGCAAAAAAAAAAAATTCTTTTAAGAAATTATTTATCTGTCAGGACAATAATGGGTACAGAGTATAAAGAAAAGCTCTCTTGGCTTCTCTTGCCCTGTTCCAGCATTTCTCTTTAAAGGAAAAGTATGGATCATTACAGCGGACACAGAACTAGGCCCACTGATGATTTACTTTTTCCCATCTGGTAGAGAACAAGGACACACGGAAGCAGTAGGGTCAGCCTAAGAATTGAGGCATACGGAAAACTTGTCCTATTCATGTAACTCCTAATTCATTAGTAATGGAGTGGGTTTGGGAATCTCAAAAATCTCTTCGTGTGATTCTGTATTACAACCCTTTAAAGAAAATTCTATTGGAAAATGGGAAGTCTATACAACATGCTGCAAAAATTTCTTTGGCTTTTGTTAAAAACTATCCTTAAGAAGGGATTAACTACCACTTAGGTCACACATTAGTAGCAAAGATCTTATATTGAATCACTCATATGTGCTATAATAACAATACATTGACCTTACCCTGACCGCTGAATTCAGTCTATCCACACATGATATTTTTTTCTAAATATACACACGGGTCTATGTCACTAATTCAGGAACACAGACAAAATGCAACTTACCCTCTTTGTGTCTTAGCTGCTCTTTTTCTTTACATTTATTTATTTTTTTATTTATATTCATTTTAATGAGAAAATAGATACAAGAGCAATGAAACAGTTTCGAAACAGGTTCATAGAGCAGTTACAATATTTAATAATAGATTGTATACTGTTGTCTTCGCAGTAGTTATTCAAATAAGACAAGACGCAGACATGATATCTTGCTTAAACTACATTAGTGCAAACTTTTCTCCTCAATGAACTAAAAGAAATTAGCTGTATATCTATCCTATCTATCTTGTGTATACACATATATAGTTTCTTTTTTCTTCGCACCAATGCAGTTTTACTGAATGTAGGAAAATGTAGGTGGTTAAGTGACAAAGAAACTATCTGTGTGCACCCAAGTGTTAGAATACAGCCACACTTAGCATGTATAAACTATCATTTTACAAAGCTATGCAGATGTACCAAACCATTTGTGTTCTGTTTCCTACAAAAAGTAACTGTTTTTTTTGTTTTTTTTTTTTTTTTCTGGAAATATCCTTGAATTTTAGACTAAGTAACATACATATCACTAACGCCGCTCTCAGTCAACAAATTGATGGAAATCATACGGACATGTTATACCAAATAGTCAGGTTTAACTTTAAGAAGTTCAACTGTAACAATTTTAACTTGTATTCCTGAATATGTATAAAGTATAGGCAGCATATATAAAGAGAAGAAGCTTGCTATGAGTTTGGATAAATAGTTTCATGGAGCTTTTACATCAATGAACTTATGGGATTAATACAACTGAAAACTCAGTGCTATAATATTTATCAGACTCTAAAATAATGTTGTGTATTGATTAGGGTTTTCTAGAGGAACAAGTGTAGGATTAGGGTTAGAATAGTAGGATAAGGTATATTAATCTCATAATTTCATTTAACTAAATGATTCATGTAAATATAGAATATTGAAGAAACTGTTTATGAGGGATAAATAGTTTTACAGATATGCACAGTTCGGGAAGTTAAAAATCACAGAAAAATGCCAGTCAAATAGCTCATCCAATTAAAGTGCCTGCAAGCAGGCTCAAAGGCCAGAGGTTTGTGCCAGCCCTGACCCCAGGGCACACTGGGAAGGCAACTGATACTGGCCATGGTGGCATGTGCTATAATTACAGCTCTTGGGGGGCTATAAACAGGTGGATCACTGAGAGTTCTGTCTAGTAGTGAGACCCTGAACACCCAGTAGACTCTTTCCTAAAATACATTCAATCAATCAATCAATAAAATAAAACTATAAATCACAGAGGAAGAGGGATCAAGGATATAGCACCAGTGTGAGACCAAGTGCCTGGTAGATCCTTTGTAAATCACTGGCCCAAATCTTCACTGAAAGCTGGAAGTAATTGGAGTGTAATGTCTACAAATGATAGCAGCAAAAGACACATCAACTTAAACAGAATGGAGCATCCTGCCCCCTCCAAAGTCTTCATAGGTAAGTGGATGCAACTTGAGACTATAGTCATAAGTGAATTAAACCAGTCCCACATGTGTGAGTATTGTCTTATCTCCCTAGTATAAGAACTCAAAAGAAGAGGTAAAAACTTAAAGGTATAACAAACCCAGTTAAGTGGAAAGAAACGAAACTTAAGGTTTAAACAACAAAGAAAGAAAAAGGAGAAAAATTAGGTAATAAGATAGGGGAAAAACCATACACACAGATACATAATATGGATCATGCAATTGTCCTGAGAATTTTCATCAGGTTTTTGAAAATAGAAGCTAACGGGCAGAAATAACACCATGTTTAACTCTCTACGCTGACGTCTGTGAACTAGGCAACTACATTGAGAACAGCAATATTACTAAAACCTTGATTGAAAT
This sequence comes from Ctenomys sociabilis, assembly GCA_004027165.1. Lineage (NCBI taxonomy): Eukaryota > Metazoa > Chordata > Mammalia > Rodentia > Ctenomyidae > Ctenomys > Ctenomys sociabilis. The sequence goes on from PVKA01020785.1 coordinate 28,527, forward strand.
AACTGTCATTTTGATCTTCTAAATGTGTACCATTTCTAATACTATATCAACTAGCAATATGCTTTCTTTAACATGAATAATAAAAGAAAATGAGAGAGAATAAAAATTTAAGATTTCTTGAAAGCATGTGGAAGTATTCAATCATATCTCCCATCTCACATAACTATATCTGCTAATCTGAGCAACAGATTTGATGGTAAAACTAAATAACATATAAATCAGTGTTAATTAGCTATTCTAGACTTGAAAAATCTGTAATATATGTGTTGTTATATGTTACCCTCTTTCTGTCTTTACTGTTGTTTTTTGTTGCTCTTGTTTTTATTCTTCAAAATAAGAAAAAAATATTTTTTATAAAATTGAACTTCTACTTTCTTCTCTTGTCATTACAAGTCTACATGATAGTGCCAGCCAGCCACAGTCTGGGCTCATCCTTCCCTAACTCAGCTTGCTGGTTTGCACGTCAGTGATCTCTAGAAACATCCTAGAGACACATCCAGAGGTATTTTTCTAACCTCTTTAGCTAACCATGCTGATGTACCATAACACGGCCACATGCTCTCTTGCTATTTCAAAATCGAAGAGAAATCATTAAAACGTCTCAGATTCCTTTGGGCTTGATAATGTATACATCTATAATTTAAAATTACCTAGACTATTTCCATGGGAACAGTTCCTGCTATACTTCATTTAATCCTCATAAGAACTGTATAAGCTGGCAATATATGTACCAAATATGTGGGCAAATTTAATGACCAAGTAATTTACTGGTGTCATCTCCCCTCTGAGAGATTTTTAAATGTTTTTCTTTTATCTCATTTAAAAAATAAATGCTTTTTGAGCTACAATAAATAACAGAAGTAAAATATTAATAAATGGGTTGAGGTCTCAGTCTCTCTTAGTTTGGGGTCACTCTCTTCATCTCCACCAAAAACTGTACTACAAAATTACTGTAAACTCTATTTTAATATTAAATCTCATTTCTGTGCTATCATGTCATTTAAATGCTAAGGACTGGAAGGGCAACTGTGTTGGATATCCAAGTCACATCTTTGAAGCACATTTTCCCTGACATAATCAGTTTTGCTGCCCAATTTTCAGTTTTGCTCAACTCTAGATATAAAATATTTATAAATGGACAGCTGCTTGACTTTTTCACATTGAACCACTGCAGTTAAAAAGACTGGTAGGCTATTCAGCTGATTCAGTCTTCATAGGTAGACATAGATAGAAACAAAGTGTGTTTCTGGTTTGAAAGCATATGTACACAGAAAACAATGTTGTTGGCATATTTAAAATGCAAAAATAGTACTATTGAGATTTTTTTAAAGAACAACAAAAGTCATCTCTTCTTTTTAAATTGACATCTATAGTAGTACATAATTCATTTCTTAAAATGCATAGCAATACATAAAAATCCCACATTTTTGACAATAAATGTAAATTAACTTTCTTTCTCTTTCACAGCACCCAATGTACCATTCAGATTTATGTACTCTTTAAGGTTCTTACACTAGAGAGACAATATGATGTTTACAAATGTGGTTCTGATTTATTTTCTTATGAGTATTATCTCAAGTTGTATCCAATTACCTATAAAACCCTCAAGTTTATCTTTCTTTACAGCCGGGTAATATTCCATTGTATAAAAATACCATATTTTTTTTTAATCCATTCCTTAAGTGAAGGACACTTGAATTGATTCCAAGATTTAGCTATGACATATTGTGCTATAAACATGAGTACATGTATATCACTATGTTATGCCTTTCTCAGCTATTCTGTAAAACTATCCAGGAGACAAATAGCTGGCTTGAAAATACTCCAATGGAAGGATCACCAAGGATGAGGGCAAGGAGAAAAGAAGGAGTTAAGAGAGGCAAAATACCTAAGTATAAAAACAGAATATCATTAATGACTGTACTGCTGATTTCTACTGGTTCAGTAAAGGCAACTGTTAAAGCTTAATATTTTTTTGTCTTCTTTTTAAAGTTTTGACCAGTTTTGTAAGCTTTTATCTGGTAATTGGAACAACTTATTTGTAGACAATGATATGTAATAAAGCAATCATTGTTGAATGCCTGGCATCTTGTTTAATGAAATTTTGTATCTTCTAATTTTTTTTTTATTGTATTAAAAAATTCCAGCAATTCCATAACTAGAAAATTAAAGTAATTTAAATCAGGGTAAGATTTATCTAGATGGCGAATCTTGATAAACTAGTGTCTCAGAACACCCATTTGAAGGGCTGGCCATATAGCTCAGTGGAACAAATCACTTGCTTAGGCAGGCACAGTGACCAGGGTTCCCAGTAACCAGCATGCTATACTAGCCCCAGTCCTGGGGGTTGCTGAAATGGCAACTGGGACTGGGCATGGTGGAGTCCGCCTGTAATTCCAGTGCTTGGGAGGCTGAAGACAGGTGGATTACTACAAGTCCGATCTGTGTAGGGAAATCCTGTACTAAAATACACAAACAACCATTTGGAATGAATTTTTTAATTTTCAAACCAACGTAAGCTTTTGGTTATGGTACCTAAATATTTGAGCCCGTGAATTGAAAAGCAGGAAAGATTTCTTTCTGCTTCACAGTCTTGAGTATTCGTTCTGTGAAAAGATTGTTCACCCACTCGCTAGGAATATAAGAGAATATAGTAAATGAGAGAACCAAAGCATATCCATATTACCTAAATTCTCCCTCTAGGCTCTGACCAATAAAGCTTTAAATTTCCAGTTGGGATGGGCTGAGGATCACACATTAACACACAGCTGTTTGTGGGACATTCCAGATGCCTATGTAACATGTGAGAGGTACTTTACCGCTCGCTTTAACTCCATTCTCCATTCTTTAACTCCAAACAAAACCACATTCACCCATGTTGACTGTTAAGTTTGAAACTCTACACTATTTTAAGGATCAAGTTGACTGTGCATGTACCGAGAATATTAGAAACAGCACTCAGGCTGCCCACCTGGTAAATCAGATGGACAGTAGTTCCTATTCTTGAGATTAAGACAAGTATATTGGAGTTCTGCTTCTGACCAAGTAAATTTTGAATTTATAAACATAGCAATATGATTAATACAAGCAATCTCTTATTGATTTTCACTGATGGCTTTAAGCAAACCTAGAGAACATAATGACTGACACTAGGGAACAGCCAAAGATCTATCTTTGTTGTATTTGCTGATACAAAACCCAAATATATCTTCAACATTGATTTGTACTTTGGTTTTCATTGACATCTGTCCCAATTACATTTTAGCACATGTGAAATGACAGATATTACCAAGGGATGCTGCTGTATACTGCCTTAGCCCTAGAACTTCAACTACCCTAGTCTGTCTTGATCTGCAAGAGTCTGTAGATTACAACCTGTGACCTTCAAAGCCATTATTATATTTCTAAATAATTTGCCTATACTTGATATATTTATTAATACAATTAGATAATTGATATTGATTTTTATGGTTTTTGAAAACAGATTGTCCATAGAAATTTTAATCTCCCATCCTTAAGATCATTATGTACTAATTTTCATTTACCTAGTTTTTATTTATTGAACTATTATTCTGTAAGTATCCCTTACTGATGAACATAGTAGTCATTTTTGCTAAGGTATTCTTTTTCTCAGACTATTCACAGTTTTATCACACCAAAATTAACCATTTTTTTAAGATCAAGCATAATTCCAAATAATCTAGCATTTATTTCTATTGCTTCTTAAAATTTTTCCACCTCTTCAATTCTCTTCCCACTCTGCTGATACATGAAAATTTTAGGAAATGTTACAGTATTTTAGAGAACTGTCCACTGAAGAATGACAATATTTTCCTTTTCTTTAATGACTGTTGTGGGCAGAGTGTTGAGTTATTCATTAAAAATCAACTATTTTCAGATTTTTAAGTGCTTTATTTCATTAGAAAACTTCACATTATCATTTTAAAGAAATTTAGTTCTTAAATTTAACTTTTTGTACATGATGTTTCACTAGCTCCTCTAAATCCATTAGGATTTTTTACTTTATTCTTGATATTGATCAATTTCATTAGGCTTTGACTTGCATGAATTTTTTTAACATTTAAGGAACTGACAACTAACTTGTTAGCAAATTCACATGGTTCATTCTGAGAAAATTTTATTCATTTATTTTGAAAATTTTATTTTATATTTTGTAATATTATATTTATTTTTGGTTTTCTGTTTCCATTTTCCCTCCTTCAGTGAAAGATCTGTCATCTCTGGAATTGAACCTACTTGCTTTTATTTATCATTTGGCTTTTTTGTTCTACTTATAGTTTTCTTGGGCTTTTTTACCTATCTTTCTTATCCTTTTTTACTTTTTTCTATTTTGAAATTTCTGATGACAGTACGTTGTAATATTATTTGCATAATTAATATATCTTTATACATCTTTACCATATATGTGTGTATATATATATATGTATATACATATATATATATATGTATATACATATATATATATATATATATATATATATATATATATATATATATATATAATTATCTATAACAATACATATAATGTATACTAGGCTGGCCTGGCCTGGTATATGATGCCAGGGATTGAACTGTGGTCCCCTATGCCTGCCTAAGCTTGCCTAAGCAGGTGCTTTAGGCTGCTGAGGTATCTCACCACCCCTCCTATTCTATTTATATTATTGAATTTCACTTTAAAATATACATCCAGGGCTGGGGAGATAGCTCAGTAGGCTTTATGAACTTGCCTAACAAGCACAGTGATCTGGGTTTGATCCTGAGTAACACAAGCCATGCCGGCCTTCGAACGTCAGGCGTACACGGCTGGCTACGGAAACCTGGCACGGCGGTGCATGCCTGTAATTCCAGGGCTGAAACAGGAAGATCACCGTGACTCTGAGCTACATAGCAAGACGCTGCACCAATTAAATAAATAAAAGATTAAAAAATTAAATATACATCCAATTTATGGGAGCACTCCCAAATAACTAGTTATCATTGGTTCTTTATCGTTATGAATAAAGCCCTTAAGAGCTGCCTCTGACCTTGAGTTTTTATTTATTTATCTATTTATTTTTGGCAAAACCGGGGATTGAACTCAGGCCCTTGTGCTTGCCAGGGAGGCACTTATTCCACTGAGCCATCTCCCCAGCCCCTGACCTTGAGTTTTTAGAGTTGAGTAGAGGAGTGGAAGTATGGTGAGATTCAGTAAATGTATATGTTTACATGGAAGGCTTTATCACCTCAGGCTTAAAGGTGTTTTGCCATCAAAATGGGTTTTTCTAAAACTTGTCTTCCAATGTGCAACTCAGGGAGGATATAGAATAAGATCAAGGCAGGAGAAGGTGCCAGAAATTCCTTATCATCTTTTGAGATTCAAATACACTTTGAATCTCATCTTGCTATGTATTTCTTTCCCCATAACTGTGTTCAGAAAGCTGGAGGAACTCAAGTGAAAAATTTATAAAGAATCTCCTGCTGGCTAAGTGACTAGGAAATTGATGATAAAGTAATTGAGGACCTGAGTTTGTGCACTAATATGCGCACTCCTAACTTTTTAACCAGTCTCACTAGTATAACTTGAAGACTCACCCCACCTTCCTTGGTATATGTTCTCATCCATGCCAGGTCTGCAAATCTGACTTCTGGAATCTTTTTTTCTTATTGCTATCCTCTTCAGAGGACACCATTCTGGACTAACTCAGGTAAGGGTCCTTGGACCTACTAACTCAATAAATAATCATTTTCTGTGTGTATCTGGCATCAAAAATACAGTTAGCATGTTGACCCCACTTCCACCTGGTATCTGATTTCCTCAGTTTTCAGGGAAATACATCTCTGTCTTCACTGGGCTTAATTTCTGATCAAAATTAAATATATTTTCTCCCTGCATTCTTTACAAAGAGTAAAGCATCACTGAACTAACTAGAAATTAAGATGGCCCCTGTAAGTAGAAACAACAACGGCAACTATTTTCCCCTTTAAGGTAAGTGCCAGAGATCCATTATTATGACTTTGAGCAAACTCTGCTCTCTCAGGTATGTAGCAGCCCCTGGGTTATTTAGAAACCTAAATGTCACAGGAATGTATCTAAAGGGGAATAAAGAAAAAACAATGTTATGTAAGAAAAGACTAATTTTTCTGCCCAGTATAAAACATGTTGTTGTTGTTGTTTTTATTTTCCCTCCCATTTCCCAAAAAGATAAGCATAGTTATTTTATGAACTATCAAAAATGTATAACACTTTCATTAAAAACACATTCATGCCAAAATGAAGTTCACATATATTGTAATGAGACATTTATATATGTGAAAAATGAGGAAATGAAAGCAGGATGATATAGGAACTTTGTGGTTCATTTTTGACAACTTCATTTCTATAACCATATATTTCAAAAGCATGCTTTATTCCCATGTTTCTGAGGGCAGATCTGACCATCTTCAATTTAAATCCTTCTCTTCAGTGTTTTGATGCACAGAATGCTTTCCTGCTAATTTTCTTAGAAGTAGAGATCTCAGACCTCAGGAAACAACATCGGTGAAGACGAACTTCACCCACACCAAATGATAGTTCATGAACACAAACATCAATAAGAGTTATTAACCACCCAATAAGTATTACTCAAGAGTTTCAAATGAAATAATATAAATTATGACCTACAGTTTATATGATACCAGATGTCATTATTTAAAACTGAAAGCAATGTTTCCACTTACTTTTTTACCTTTATCAGAGCTCTGGCCTCTGAGTCCATCTTCCACTTTCATAAAGGACAGATGTCTTCTCACTGAATCCCAGGAAATGCAGTACATTCTTTGATCTTGTCTACTTGAGTGATTTCTTTCTGTACTGTGCAATGCTCCTACCTTGCCATCTTTCCTAAAAACTATAGGGCAAGTTGAGCTAGTCACTGGTGGAAGATTCTATAAACTTTTGTCACTATGATTCTATTTCATTTTTGCTCATATATCTTGCCCATAGCAAACAATTAAGGGATTGAAAATACGATAAATGATAGAAATAAAGTAATTGACATACATGGATAAAGTATTTTATGTATAATAAAATAATAAGCCACAATCATATTATATATCTTTCAAGACACATGAATGAGGGTATTTCTACCCTATAATTCGAAATATTTTTATGTCAGTTATCTTCAAACTGAGGATAATCCAAATAATCATAAGCACAGGGGCCAGTCATTTGCTTGTGTGGCAGTTTGGAGGTTAAAAAATATAAAGAAATGGTGAGTTATAGATGTCATCTACAAACACACAATGGAGTATTACTCACCTGTAAAAATGAAATCAGGTCATTTGCAAGAAAATGGAAGCAATTAAGATTCTATCTTCTTTGTGTGTACAAAAACCTTCTCGAACCTCTTTTGAAGTGGGGGCTTCCTGATTCTCACAACACTGAGTCAGTTCCTTCATTTTATGGTAAATGAAATGAGGCTTCTTGACTTGCTTATGGTCAGGTCAGAAGATAGTGTTAGAATCAGACTCAGTAGGTATAGTAGTGAAGAACCAATTCATATCCACTATATTATCCACTCTCTAATTGAGAAATAACTTACAGCTTTGGGGATAGAATTTACTACTTTCTTTCTTTCTTTCTCTTCTTTTTTTTTTTTTTTTTTTTTTTTTTTTGGTAAAAGAGTGCAGAGTTATGTGGCACAGTTATGTATGAGCCAGAAGCTTTGAGCCCTACAGTAGAAAATTCCATTTAGTCCTTTGTCATGAAGGATGAAAAGAAAAGCTGAAGAGGCAATTATTACAGTCAATCTCGAAAGCAATAGCAAGAAGTAGGGACTAGATGGTACAGTTAAATCCAGCTGCCTGTAGCAGGTCTTGTGGCAAAAGACAGATAATATCTGGGTTTTTTCCAGCTATTGGTTAGAAAACTATCACAAATTAATTTATTTTTGTATTTTGAAACCTGTATAAATTTTCACTTATTTGGTTTAATCACTGTTGAAATTGCAGATTTTTCTCTTATGTCTTTTCCATAGGAAAAAAAAAAATAGTAACATTCGCACATGATAAAACTTGCATTAAGAAAATGAAAGCAATAAAACTATTTGTTTTCAGTGTAGCTCTACATCTCTGTATATCTTCTTGATAAAAGTATCTTAAATGTTCTTTAAAATGTCCATGTCCATTTATTATATTCTAGTTTCATCCATTTAAAAATGGCTAAAGTGACATTAATCACACATTTAAAATGTTAAATATGTTCATTTTGTTCTTTTGCAATGTATTATGGTCTCAGCTCACAGCTTGATAAACTCCCAATACGTTAGGAACATTTTGTGTAACCCAGAGCCACAAAATACTCTCCCTTCAAGAAATACTATTTTTATTATTCTGTAAACTGTTTCTTCTTCATCATCTTCTTCTTCGTATTCTTCCTCTTCTTCTTCTTCTCCTTCTTCTCTTTCTTCTCCTTCTACTTCTTCCTCTTCCTCTTCTTCCACTTCTCCCTCTTCTTCTTCTTCCTCTCCTCCTCCTTCTCCTCCTCCTCCGCCTCCTCCTCCTCCTCTTCCTCCTCCTCCTCTTCCTCCTCCTCCACCTCCTCCTCCTCCTCCTTCTTCTTCTTCTTCTTCTTGTAGTTTAGGGAATGGTCTACAGAGTATGCAGAGTCTCAATACTAGATGGGACTCTTAGTGACCCACCTGTTTACTGCCTCCCAAGTGCTAGATTACAGGCCACGCTCCACCACACCCAATCTCAATTGCTGTTTCATTGTGCCTGGGGGCAAGGCCAGCACAACTGGTCCGGGGATTAAATACCCTGCCCCAGTGTCTGCTTGTAGGTGCTTTAATACACTGAGCTGTTTGGCCAGTCCATCTTATTTTTCTTTATAGAATTAATCTATGTATATAAATTTTTTAAAATCTAGTTTAATTTTTATGATTTTTGAAATTTATATTACTGTAATTATTCTACATGCTTTTTTGCTGATTGGAGACTTTTCCTAACACTTAGAACTTTTAAGATTGAGACCTACTGGAATGTTCAAGTTCAGTTTATTATTTGTTCTCTTACAAAATTTCAATTAGACAAATAGATTCTAATTTACTTATCTATATGACTATTAAAGAGTACTTGAAATTTTCCCGTATGCTATTATAATCAGTGCTGTTATAATCTCACAAGCGTCCTAAGTAAACAATGGAAAGAATACTTTGAAACATATACTTACAGTGGACTGAAATTTGTTCAAATTCACTAGTAATGGATGAGCCATTTCTTGGCTAGTATCGATGTTCTGACATAGTCATGGGAATGCAAATCACTCTTCAAAATACTACCTTCATTTCCTTAGGTTGTACATTGACTACTTAGTCCTGGTGAGCCATGCTCTTTATCATTCAGAAGAGCTTCAATACTGTTCCCAACATGGTTATATGAATATACATTATCTTCCAACTGTGTAAGCACTCCCTTCACATCTTCATCAACACTTGCTATCATTTTTATGTGTTGATTGTTTTACTAATCAACATTTTAATTGTAGTGAGTTTATATCTGATATAGTTGGATGGCAGAAAGTGATTAGGCATCATGAATATTCAAGGTATAAGAGTATAAGAATTTCAAGAATTGATCACGCATTAAGTCACAGAATCAGGACTCACTATAATCTTCAAGTAGTATAAATAAAACATAGATTAATAGTCTGAGAACCTTTAGTAGCTGAGAAGGGTGCATCTAAGAAGCTCACTGAAGATACCTCTTGAGGTGTCCACATTGGAGCAGGGAAGTGGGTAGAACTAGCCACGTGGAGAAGCAGAGCAGTAAGGGAGTGATGGAAGCCTCGGGTAATAGCATAGGTATCTCGAGGAGTGCCATTCTGAGCTAATCTCCATTTGGATTTGGCACCTTCGCTTTTATATTTTTATACGAGTGACATGTATGTGAATCCCGTCCAGGAGGGGAGTATGAAAATGCTGATTGTCTCTATCTCCCAAGTATAATACTAAAAGAGAGTTGGGCTGATTGTCATAGAACAATAACTACAGCAGCTTAAAGAAAGCACAGGTGCTTTCTAATCATCTGTAGAACCCAGAGGAGTCTACTGCCAACCAACACTAAGAGAAGAAAAGAAAATAAATTAGGACTTCTTGAGAATGAAAAGAAAAATCCCAGAGACAAAATTTCCAGAATTCTACGAAGGAAAGAAAAAGCCAGTAAATTTCAAATATCTAATCAAACAAGGGATAATTGAAAAATACAAAAATTCAAATTTTATGTAAATTTTATAACAGGAAGAGAATTGTAAAAATGTTTTGCAACAAACAGTATTGGGATTTTTATGAAGACTAGTGGCAATGTGTTTTTCCTATAGGAATATTTTATTCACTACTGTATTGTTTGGTTACCTTTCTTAAGTAGCCATGTATAGCAATGCATTTCGACTAAAAACATTGCTGTATGTCCTATTCCATCTTATCAATGACTTTGACACTGTATGACTTGTGGCTTTTCCAAAATTCCAATGGTCAGGAAATGCAAAAGATTTCAATCCATTCAGAATATTCAGGCAGCCGAAACAATGCAACTGAAGATACTCACGTAGGAAGGATTCCAGAACTATTTCAGAATTTTACAAATATAATGCGATAAATGTTAGACAAAAAGGGAGTATTTGGGGTGGGAACAAGTGCAATGCAATTTTTAGTATCATAATTTTATTAAGACTCAAACAATCATTTTATTTTCTGACTATATTGCATGTGTAAAAATCAATTAAGTTGCTAAGAATATCATCTTTTTCTAAAATACCTTCTCTGCAGAGCTTCTTTTTATGAATTTTTGTCATATCATAATAATGCTTTGAGTAATTTTTTCAGTATTTTATGTGTGGTATTTCCATAAAATACATGAACCAATAATTTACATCAATCCTTTTATGAATCTTTAGTGTATATTCTACTACTTCCATGTTATAAAATTTCTCTTTGCCTTATCAGACTCAATCGATTTTAGTTGTTGTATGTTTCCTTTTGTATTTCTGCTTTTCGCTTGTTATACTAGGGGGACTATACGATATTTACACATGTGTGTCTGGTTTATTTCATTTATGAGTATATGTTCAAGTGGCATCCACTTCAGTATAAATGCTTCAAACTTATCATTCTTAATAGCTGAGTAATACTCCATTATATAGAAATACCACATCTTTTTCAACCATTCCTCATGTGATGGACATCTTGGTTGTTTCCAAGATTTTGCTATC
>PVKA01020786.1:0-39775 GCA_004027165.1 Ctenomys sociabilis
ATAGACAGTACAGTTGGGTTAGATAACGCTGTGCTTCTACATAATTCTATGAGAGGCAAGATCTGCACTATTGGTGGTGGGACAGGATATTATGTCGGCTTTTAGTGCTATGGTCATCCACTAGGTAAATAATTATTGAATCTGTGATATAATTCAGCTACATAAATACCTGTAAATATAATATCATGTATGCACCTTGCACAATACCAAAACATTATGAAAACAGTTTGCAATATATTATTTCATCGACTCTGTATGGTTATGGTGTTTTGAAACTGTCTGATTGACATTTGTATTTCAATAAAATAAAAATAAATGGAAAAAAAAATAAAAAAATAAAAAATAAAAAAAAAGAATAGTAGATTGCATAATCCCATAGGTAGCTGACCCACTCCAGGAAAAACCCAAGCCTCCAGCAGGAAGAGGTGACAGAAGGCCTGGAATCCACAAAAGCAGCTAGGGACATAGTGTGCTTGCCAAGAACAAGGGCACGCACTTCAACAGAATTATATTTTTTTATTTTTGTCTCTGCTGTTCATGCAAGTTTAATTATTAATCCTGCAGCCTTCCTTGATTGAAACATAGGCAAATCTAACAAATGACTGAAAAGTATACTTTGAGAAGCACTTACATGTTAATTGCCTAGTATAAGCTCCTTCTCTAAAAACATTTTTGTTGACTGAACAATGATCAGGGATTGATAATTTGTCACACTCAGTGGGAAAACACACATGAATAAGACTCATCAGCTGAACTGTTTTTTATTGTTACCTCTTCTAAAAAAATTAGTACATCCCCTAACCCACAATTTAGCAGAGGGAGATAAAATACATCATAAATATAGAGAATGTCTATGAATCTCCTCTTTCAGAGGATCCATTATTAACATTAATAAATTACAAGTTATTAACCAAGTGGTGATCATTATATATTGAAAGATTTAGGAACAATGAACACTAGGTTGCAATTTTTCTCAATTACAGAAGAATCTTCAATCTGAGCTATCTTTAATGTTGATGAGCTCCTCGTCACTGGCTAGCACTTCCTGTAGGAATTATTATAAAGCAGAGTACCCCAACCACTGGGCCACAGAATAGCAGTTGCTTGTGGTCTGTTAGCAGCCAGGCCACACAGCAGAAGGTAAGTGGTGGGCCAAAGCGCAAAGCTCCATCTGAAGTTGCATGCTTTCCCCTGTTGTTCATATTATCACCTGAGTTCTGCCTCCCGTCAGATGAACCGTGGCATTAGATGCCCACAGGAGTGTAAGCCCTATCGAGAATTCTGCATTGCAGGGACCTAGGCTGTGTGCTCCTTATGTGACTCTGAGGTGGAGCTGAGGAGGTGATGCTAGCTCTGGGAAGCAGCTCTAAATACAGACAAACTCGAGTAAAGAGGTTTAACTACACAAAGACCATAATAAATCAATAGTGTAAGCTCCTATCAAAACCCTACCAGTGAGCAGCAAGTGATAATTAAGGTACACCTTGTGGCTGGTTTTATAGTGGCAGGTGAGTTGATGTTCTTTCAGTTATACAACTGAACCTAGTGGAGGCTTAAAGTCAGAATCTGACGCTTACTTAAGTGGCCCACCCACTATTTTCTTTAGCACTTTTAGTGTCTTTTTTCCTCCACACTATGCTCTTGTGGTCTCAGTCACAGTTTTGGCAACTCCACAAACAAACCCTAGCCATTTGAGTAAAAAAAAAAAAAATGAACCTCACTAGAGAGCTTCTTCAAAAAGGGGCATGAGCCGATAATGAGGTTCTAGAAGACTCTAAGACTGTTAGAAAAAGAAGAAAGCTGCAGTAAGAGAAGATACCGAGAGTTCCACCCAGAGGATGGCTTTACTGCAACAAGTGACTTATGTTCATTAAGCACACGTTACATACATGTGGTAACAACTACCTAATGAAGTCACGACCTTCAAAACTCTTTGCTATGTGGAGATCAAGCACTGTACATTGAAAGACAAGCCTTGGAGTTCGTTTTTTAACAGAAACAATTATTGAAGGCCACCATGTCATTAAATGTGCTCGTAATGGAAGCATCATCCTCCATAGCCAAGCATATTGCTAACACTAAGAAGCACTTTACTACTGGCGAAGAGTTGATCTTAATTTGTCATAAATTTTTAGAAGTTATGCTTAAAAAAAAAACAGCATGTGTTTCTCTTTTGGCTAGCATCATAAGTAGGCAAATTGATAAAACAGCAGATGTTACTGAGACATGATCGTCAGAATTAATGAGTCACTGTGGCATGCAGTCCAGGTTGACAAATCTACTAATGTTGACAAAGGAAAGCAATGTTTCTTTTGTGTGGTTTTTAGGAGAATGCACATGAATACATGTTACGCTCGTTTCTATTGCGGACCAACACCACAGCTGCAGAACCATGCAAGTCTTTGAACGACTATGTATCATGAAGGTGGAACTTGTCATGTTGTGCTGGTGTGTGCGTAGAGAGGTCATCATATCTGGATGGCTTTCCAGTTGTTTCACTTCTCAAGTGTGTGTAGAGAAGTCTACAGGTGGAGTCATCCACAAAGAAATACTGACTAGCCAAAAAAATGTCACTTGAGCTTGACAGTGTTTTGCAGGGTATGATTAAACACAATCAAATTACATAAAGTACCTTTAACTCATGTCTATTCATGAATCTTTGTAACTAAGTGGGTGGAGAGCACACATCTTCCCTTGTACACAGAAGTGAGGTGGCTTTCTGAAGGTACATTGCTGTCCAGAGCTTTGCAGTTACAGAGACACAGAATGGGACACAAAACATTCCTCCTTCTGTGACATATTCAACTTGCTCAATGAAATCATTCTTTCGCTTCAGGGGAGAATGGTAACCATGTTCAAGTTGGCAGATAAAATGGTTACACTTCAAGTTAAACTGGAATTACAGGAGTGATGAGTGAATCCTGGGATTTCTGTAATACTTCAAATATTAGGAGAGATCTTGAAAAAGAATGGGCCAGGATATACTCCCTTCCAGCTATCTCTGCTTTCTAGAGTTTGAGCATTACTTCCCAACTGCAGAAGATCACAAAACAGGGAAGGAACGGATCTGCGATCCGTTTGTGAAAAAGCCAGGCAAGCCAACTCTGTCATGCCAGAAGAGGACTGCTTGAGATCACAAATGACTCTGGCCTCAAATGCTACATTTGAGACAATTTCAAATCACTGTATGCTCTAGTCAAGGCAGAATATCAGAGGATTGCCACAAACAGCAGTGAAAAGCCTGCTTCTGTTTCCAGCAGTCTACCTTTGTGAAGCAGTTTTCTGCAGTGACAGTAACCAAAATGAGATTACAATGTAGACCAGGCAAGAGCAGCACACCTCGGGTGTCACCGCTTCCCATCACCACTAGATAAGACCGTCTAGCTATAGGGAAGCAATGCAATGTAATATTAATAAAGTGCACAATAAGTGCTATAACACTTTTTTTTTTTTTTTTTTAATTTTAGGGAAGGGTCTACAGGTATTCAGAGTCTCACTGCTAGACTGGACTCATAGTGATCCGCCTGTTTACAGCCTCCCAAGAGCTGGGATTACAGGCATGAGCCACCAGACTCAATCTCAATTGCTGTCTCAGTGTGCCCCAGGGGCAGGGCTGGCACTGCAGGTCTGGGGGTCAAACCCTGGCCCCTGTACCTGCTTGCAGGCACTGGAATGCTATAACATTCTTGACATCACAAAACCAACCCTACCCACCACCACATCCATGGAAAAGTTGCCTTCTACAAAACTAGTCCCTGCTGCTCCATGGATTGGGATCTGCTGCTACAATGGACTCCTGACTTGGTAGACCTAGTAGCTCTCCAACTCTGGCTCAGGTACCCATAGCCAAGCCACAGTTCAGCTATGTCTACCCATCTGCCACACAAATTCCCAGGCCCCACCTCCTATGGACTAACACAGGTCCACGGTGGTCTTAGGAATCTGT
This sequence comes from Ctenomys sociabilis, assembly GCA_004027165.1. Classification (NCBI taxonomy): domain Eukaryota; kingdom Metazoa; phylum Chordata; class Mammalia; order Rodentia; family Ctenomyidae; genus Ctenomys; species Ctenomys sociabilis. The sequence continues at coordinate 3,947 of PVKA01020786.1, forward strand.
AGATTTTATTTTAACCACTCAAATAAATCATATATACATGAAAATTTGGGGATCAATCATCTAGATAATGTCTTTCCAACCTTACTTATTCTGCCTGAGTTTGAAAATGTATGGGCTAAGGGCTAGCAAAATAGCTCAGGGGACTAATGCCTGCTTATGCAAGTGCAGGGACTGGGGTTCAATCCCTGGCAATGCATGCCGCACTAGCCCCGCACCCTGGGCATGCTGAGCCAGCAACTGAGTCCAGGAGTGATGGCACATGCTCTGGGGAGGCTGTGAACAGGAGGGTCCCCAAGAGTCCAACCTGCATAGTAAGACCCTATACCAAATACACAAATGAAAAATTTTAAAAAAGGATTTATGAGCTAATTCTATACAAACAAAATTAAAAACATTTTGAGCCACTGAATTTAAGCATTAAAAATAACAAATATGTATTAATTAAGTAATAATTATTCATGAAGAATTATTATGAATAATATACTACCTTAGACATTGAAGTCCTAACAATGGATATATGGCTGAAATTAAATTCCAAGGTAAAAATCACTTTGGTTTGATTTAATTATGTACCCCAAAATTGAATAAATCTTAACCTACTAAGCTGTGTCGACCACCTGTCCTCATTTCTGACTATGGTCAGGTTCAATTCATTGACCTGGCATATGCCTTGAAAGATTCCTCACTAAATTCTGAAAGTAATTTAAATTTTATGAAATTTTATAATTTTTAAATGTTGTTTACTATTGAAAAAATGAAAATCACTGCTTTTACTTTGGAATTTGCTCTTCCTCATTGTTTTGTCCTCGTCTTCATTGATATGTTCAACTTACTGTTTCATCCCTTGATTTGCAGATGTTGGATGTGTGATCTGTAGGTCGTGCAACCTCTCAATCCCCTTTCACGGATGCCTCCTGGACTTTGGAACCTGCAGGACAAAGGTTGGTCAGTACTGCATAAAAGAGAGGCGCATAAAAGGTAAGCCTTTATGATAAAAAGGGATGTATAATTATAGTTAAGTGCTGAGAAGATCCTTATAAGAGCAAATATCTTTAAGCATTCCAAACGTTGTGCTAAAGATGTTGGCATCGCACCAACAATGCAATAGCATGGGCTGGATGAACCCTGTTACTAACACCATTTTAAAACTGAAAAATGTAACTTAAAGAAAGATTAAGTTATTTGTACAAAGTTACACAGCTAATGACTGTTGTAGCCGGCATTCAAATGCAAGCACTTGGACTCCGGAGCACTAATAAGCCCACAAATTGTCTCATGTAAGCCATTCATAGCTCCACATTTTTTTGTGTATGTGATATGAGACAGAGACAGTGAGAGAAAGACAGACAGAGAGAGACAAAGAGAGAGAGACAGAGAGAGAGAAAGAGGAGAGAGAAAGAGCTCAATTGTTTAACTGCCCAGACTGGGTTGAAACTCTCCTGAAATTTCTGCCTAAGCCTCTCAGGCTGCTGGGATTACAGGCGTGTACCACCAGGCTAGGCTCTTAACATAATACGTAATTTGTGGAGCCCTACTAAAGGTAGCCCTATACAGAAGGACAGATCACATCTGCGGGAAGCTGCTTTGTTCCCTGCTTTGACTAAAAATTTTAAAAATCCAAATGATAAGAACAGTAGAAGAAAAACTGGAGGACACATTTAAAGTTTCAAACAAAGCCAGATGTGGTGGTACACACCTGTAATCCCAGCACTGGTGAGGCTGAGGCAGGAGGATCATTGCATGTTTGAGGCCAGTGCGGGCTACAAAGTGAACTCAGACCAGCCTGAACTGCATTGTGAGACCTTGCCTCAAGATGATGATAAATAAAGTTTCAAAGGAAGGAGGCCTTTTTAATGTAAAAACAGAAAAAACAAAAAGGAAATGATAGATAAATTTGATGTATAAATACTTTAAATTTATAAAATAAATGCTAACACCAAAATATAAAAGATAAGCAATAAGCTAGGTGGAAGTAGTTGCAACATGGATAACAGAAATAAAACATATGGATATCTAGCTAGAGTGAAGCATCTCTAAAAGTCAGTTGTGAAGGATTGTCAAAAAAGAAAAAAGAATCAATGAAATAGGAACGCAATTCTTAGAAGAAAAAAAACAAATACATCTAAAAACAAAAAAGAAAAAGCAAGGAAGAATAAATTTCAGAAATAAAGTAAGACTTTTCACTCCTCATATTGGTAAAACACATAGCTTTATCCAGATATAGCAGCACACATAGGAATTCTGGGTACTTAGGAGGCTAAGGTAGGAGGACTGTGAATTTGAGGCCAACCAGGGCAGCTTAGTGAGACACTATCTCATGATAAAGAGGGTAGAGATATAGCGCAGGGGTGGAGTGCTCCTGGGTTCAAAACCCAGTAACCCAATCAGTTTTATTTTAGCAATGTTTAGTGACAGTGTGGGGAAATGGTAACTTTCATACCTTTCCAATGACAGTTTAGGTTCAATATATTTTAGACAATTTTTATATTTTCATTAAAATGTAAATGAGCACAGGCCTCGGCAAAGGAGTTCTTGTCCTTGGGATCTACTACAGAGGAGTATTTATACGTGGAGGTACATCTCAAAGTTATCATTGCAGCATTGTATTTAATAACGAATCAACAGAAATGGCTTAAATATACCTAAAAGGGATGATTAAATTGCATCATATTCAGGCCATGGACTGCTATGGTGCAATACTTGGAATTAATTAGATCCACTTGTTAATATGGAAAAAAATCTTTTACATGTTGCTGTGTGTACTAGTCAACTTTCTTGATGCCAGGACACCACACACAGCACTCACACTTGAAAAAGAGAGGCACTTAATTTAGCTCATGATTTTAGGAGATTCAGTTCATGCCTTCCATGCTCAAAGGCAGGAACATCGTGATGGAGGGGTGTGGTGGAACACAACTGCTTAGCTCATACTGGTAGAGAAGTGGAGCAGGGGGCCAGCACCAGTTCAAGGTCGAAACGGTATGATTCTGCATTGGAAATGAAAAGAAACCAGAAGCCGATGTCCAATGGCAGTGGCACTAAGTGACCCAGCTGCTCAAGCAGGCTGGAGCTCCTCCTAAAGGAGCCAATTTCCCTCTTTCCTTTCTCTTATTCCACCCAGGCTACAAGCCTACCAGCCAGTGCTGTCCACAGCCACGGTGGGTCATCTTCCTGCATGTCAGTCATCTTTGGAAGCTTCCCACACACACATCCAGAACTATCTTGCATTCACCTCCAGCCATTCATGCAGTCACATTGACATAACTGACATTCACACTGAGAAAAAAGTCAATAGCAAAATTGTACACACAGTCTACCCCGTATGAATACCACTTGATCTTAGCCAAAAGGCCAAGAAGCAATATCACATGCATATAAATTAACAAAGCAAAACTAAATTTCTCCATAGAATCAAAAATAGAAAACAAAATTCAAAGGAAATTGAAGTTAGTTGGGGAAAAGAAAGAGAATCATGGGTCACTTCTGAAAGGCTTCTGGCTCTGTCTAACAACCTCTCTGTCCAAGCTCTATGTCCCTTCTTTGTCCAGGCCAAGGCCTCTGTGGCTGGTCATCTCAGGCATCATTTCCTATTCCTGAGTGAAGACAGCCATCTAATCAGACTGACATCAAAGTGATCAAAGAGTTCTCTGCCTGGGAAGGAGCCTAGAAATTTACACAGCAAAACATTAACTATACTTGCTGGTGCTCAAAGACCTAGAACAAATGACTACAGTGTGATGGGAAGAAGCGTTTCCTAACATGGGAATTTGTTAGGAAAAACACAGTGAAATTTATACTTTCTTCGGTATTTTTTTTCAATAGGGTTTCTCAGCTTGGGCATTATTGACATTTGGGGCATTAGAATACCTCTTAATTATGGAGAGCAGTTGCTATTATTTGGACCTTGAATGCCCCTGAAAGGTCTGGGCGTGTTGAAGGCTTGGTCCTCAGATGCTGCTGGGAGGCAGCAGAACCTGAAGGAGGTGGCCCGGTCAGGGCCGTTAGGTCACTGGCTGCAAGCCCCAGGCTACTCCCCACACCTTTGCTCTGTTTTCCTGGCTGTTGAAGCCAGGGGCTTCCTTTGCTGCCCTCACCCACTGACTGCACTGCCTCATCCCACCCACAAGCAGTGAGCCAATGGGCTGTGGGGTGAGGCTGCTGCAGCTCTTAGCCAAGATCTACTCCTCCTCTGATATACTCCTCGTCTTTTTGTTTTTTCTTTTCTTTTTTTTTTTCTTTTTTGGCAGAATGGGGAATTGAACTCAGGCCCTTGTGCTTGCCAGGGAAGCACTTATTCCACTAAGCCAACTCCAGGCACCATCTTATTCTATCAGTTACCTTAGGCATCTTGTCATCAGGAAGGAAAGCTGACTAATGTAAGAGTCTCGTGTACTGTAAGATGCATCCTCCTACCGCACATCTACTTCTGGGGTGCTGAGAGCACCTCGTCCACCTACTCTACTGCCCCATTCGGTTGTGACAATAAACATGCCTCTAGGGTTAGTGAGATGGCTCAGTGGAATAAGCGCTTCTCTGGCAAGGGCAAGTGCCTGAGTTTAATCCCCGGTTCCACCAGAAAAAAAAAAAAAAAAAAAAAAAAAGGAACATGCCTCTGGGCCTATCTAATGTCCTGGAGTTGGGGGAATATAAACATCTCCAGTTAAGAAACCACTGCTTATCACTTGCCAATGTAGGGGTGTTGTTCCTTCTGTCCTCTTACATATAACTGAAGCTCGGGTGACAGAACTAAGGGAAATCATGTCACTTACTTTCTTGCACTTTAATGCATTTTTGTTTACATTTAATCTTCTGAAACCAGACAAAAAATAAGTGGAATCATGCGTAGGCCTTCATTTCTGAGGCATACTTACGTATCTCCATGTTGTTCTATGGCTTTGGCCCACCAAGTGACTTCTGACCTGGGTCAAGTTAGCAGACGATTATCAGTGAGCTTCCAAATAGCTACAAACCATACAGAATTTCCTACACAGTCCATGGTAATCACGCAGACTTCATTAATCTGAAATAGAAACTTATTTTGTTTTTCAAAGCCTGTGTATTGCAACTAAGGTGAGAGCTCTTAAAAGCAAAAGGATAAAATTAGCCCTTCTTAGAGGTACAAACAATAGATTTGATAAATCTAAGAGGTTCTGAGTTGTTTTTGTCTTAAAAAAAAAAAAAAACAAAGAACCCTGCCAGTTCAGTGAAGCGTCTGAGGCACACAGCTTGTACCTCCCAAAGTGTCACCCTGCCTGTCTTTTTTTTTTTTCCTTGCAGGTGGCATTCGATGGTATACAATTAAAGGCTGCACAGACCACGTATCAGAGTGTTTCAAGAGTAAACACATAAGCATTTATGAACATCACACCACTGTCTGCTGTCGCCAACCTCTGTGTAATTTCTGAAGAAGTGGCCCATATTCAAGTTGCTCAGTCTCAAAGTTTGACTGATTTCTCACAAGATGACAGTCACTGCCTCGTAGCCCTCTTCAGAAACCCTGATGTTTTGTAAGTCAGAGAGCTTATGATCTGAAGTTGACTCTGGAATGCAGAGCACCAGACTCCAATTCATAAGCAACTTTTTTGACATTATCTCCTCTCCTCCTTCTACTTAATTCCATTTTCTGCCACAGACTATTCAAAGGCTACAAACAAGTGAAGACAGGTCTCCACATTAAACTAAGCACATTGTTTCTAATTAATCTATTGCCCTAAATATTCCTATACTGAAAAATACATTTATGAATGAACTGGATCATAAGACACCAAATGATCTGATACAGTATTCAGCTTCCAACATAGACTACCATGTCTGTGTGGAGTGATTTATGGTATGGAAGGAACTGGCTTAACAAATAACCATGGGGGGGGGGGAGCCATGAATCAGTAAACCAGGCCAGTGACAACAAAGTGCTCACATAGCAAAGAGACAGGGTGAAGGTTGGCATTCATTTTTCCATTGGCACCAGAATCTGTCCAAATCCTGCATGTGCGTACCTTACCTATGCCTAAGTGTTTTGTTTAATGTTGGTAGATTAGGCAATCCTAGTTAAGTGGCTATCATCCACGAAGAATTTCAAAGGGGATGCAGATATGTTTTAAACTACATTTCACATTTTTATATGAATATTCTATTGTTCCAACTTAGTGCCTTACTTTTGCTATCAAAAGATTATTCATTGCATTTTAAACATAAAGTTGTGTTTCTCTGTATTTTCAGGAGTTCAAACATCTCAACATAAAATGGGATAAATAAGACCTGCTTTGGTTGTCTTTTTCTCAGGACTTAGGACAACATCTGTCACGTGGGCTTCAGCACATAATTTTCCGTAGACTTTGATAAAAAGCAAATGTTTTTTAAAAACCCAAGTAAACTAGGCCTTATCCTCCACACCCTTTAGCTCTATTCCTTAGGTCATATTTCTGGGCCTAATGAAAACATTCCTCCAGTATTATATTTAAATCAAATTGCCCTTATTCTGTACTCTTTGCATAGGTTACATTCGCAAACAGTGGTCAGATCAGCAAACTGCACAGCAATTTCATTTGTTGCTTAATCCAATATCATGGGGAAGTGACAAGAGTATATAGTCAGTGACTTGACCATGTGCTAGGGGGATTCCTCAGCCCAATCCACAACCCAGGAGACAGGATAAGAAGAAAGTCAGGAAGCAGGTGCTCATTCCTAGGGTCACTAATCAGCTGTCAGCCTTGGCGAATCAAGTTGGCCTTTCCTGGCCTGTTCTCAGATACAGGACAGGATCCCACAGAATCTTAGATCCCCTCAGGCTTTCACATTTTACAACTCAAAGTGCTGTATTGGTTACTTTTCTAGGTGCTGAGACAAAATACCCAACACTCAAAGTTAAAGGGGAAAAGGGGCTTATCTGTCTCACCATCTGTAGAGCTTTCAGTTCATAGTCATCTGACTCCAAGGCAGGGTAGCCTTACTGGGGAGAGTGATGTGTGGCAGGCAAAAGACAGCCAAAGCAGCAAGGGCCTTAACAGCATCTTTCTGCCCTTCTATACTGTGTCTCCACTGCTGGGATTAGGGTGGTGCTAAACCAATCCAGGGACCACCTTAGGAACCACACACCCTTAAGCTTAGCATCACTCACCTCCAGAAAAGCCCATAGAAGACTATATGAGGCTTGAGGGGGACCCCTAGACACAAATCAAGATTGATTATTTTATTGTTGTTTATTAAATTAAAAATAAGGACTGGTACTGCCCACAGCTCTCAAGGTAGTCCTGGATTCACAGTTGATTTCCCAGTTTTGTATAATGTAGAGAACTGGAGGGAGAAAGGAAAGCCATGACAGTAGCCACTGTCCCTGACCCCAAAGTTGTCACAGAAACAAGAAGAGCTATCACCCCCTGGTATGCTTGGCTCAACTGTGACCTCCAAATGATATCTATTTTCTAGTTTCTAGAATCTGTGAGTGTATTTCCTCCTTTGTCAAAAGAAGCTGTGCAGATATCCCTGAGGTAAGGATTGGGAGGTTGAGTGTGTCCAAGATTGTTCACATCAGCCTGATGTAACCACGAAGCTCTTCACAAAGGGGGTTGGGGTCCAGGTCACAGAAGATGTCGCGACAGAAACAGACACCCCAGGCTTGAAGATGCCTCCATGCTGGCTTTGAAGTAGGAGGAAAGGAATCACAAGCTAGAAAAGCCAAAGGCAGCAGGACGCAGTCTTTGGGGGACGCCGCCCTGCAGTCACAGGTCGGACTTTCTGCCTGTGTGACTGTGAGACGCAGTTTTGACGTTGGTGTGCTAATTTGCTAGAGCATCCATGGGAAATGAGCACACTGGTTATGCAGTGGACATGCGGCACGTCCCTCCCCCAGATTGACACATCGAATAATTGAATTACATAGGGCCCAGTTCCCAGAGGCACCTCAGTGTCCCTCATCTTCCCTCGTCCAATTTCTCAGTCACAATTTCCCCTTGAATCACACAAGTGGCCTGACTACAGACTTAAGATCACATCTTCTCAGCTGACAACTGCCTCCCAAGCCTCTCCCTATTCAGGACTTGTTCAAGCTAATAAGTTTATTCTTTTCCAATCTTCACACCTAAAGCTAGAGTGCCACTAGGATAGCCTGAATGTACTCTGTAAGACATCGGGCTGAAGCACTGGGGAATATGGATCATCTTCGATCCTCTGACTACCAGGCTGGCTTTCTGATCCATTATATTTTTTTCTGTAACTGAAATAGCAGCTTCAGTGGTTTGTGTCTTTTAACTAATTTTAAAGAAAAGTTTCCAGTCTGATAAAGTGGTGACATCTGAAGAAAGTGGCAGGATTCTATAAACAAAGGAGGGATGCAGCATTCTGCCTAGTGACATTCGACTAAAAGATGTTTATAATCTGCTAAGTGTGATTTGATGCTGAGATAGTCATTGCTATTTCCTGTGCTGTACTGAGGAGGAGCCTGAAGCTCCCACTGGGACAGGTGGCACGAGGAGATGTGCTGGCGATGTTCCATCTACCCTCACAAATCCACCCAGAAGGACACCCTGGCTAGACAAGGACCCAGGCCCCTGGATGCTGCCAAGAGGAGACTCAGGGCCCTCTAAGGAAACAGAAGAGTAAAGAAACAGAAGTGGGTGGCTGTTGTTGATTGACCCTTTCTGGGAACAAAGGCAGGTTCACACACTAGCCTAACTCAACTTCTTAGTAGAAGTGTATTTCCTAACTTTTCATCCGTCCATACTAAATGTTGTGAGTGGGCCTGCCATCCAAAGTCACCGTGCCAGGCAGGGCCCAGCAGCGTGTGCCTATACGCCCTGCTACTCAGGGGACTGAGGCAAGAGAGCTCAAGTTTTGGACATGCCTAGTCAACTTAGCAGAACTATATCTCAAAATTTAAAAATTTGAACACCAGGGTGTTCAGTGGCTTAAGTGCCTGCCTCACAAGCACAAGGTCCTGAGTTTGATCCCTGGTACCAAATAAATACAATTTAAAGGGGCTGAGGGTGTAGCAATGCCTAATATCTGCACAACACTCTGGGTTCAATTGTGAGCACAAGAAAGAAAGGAAAGATGGAAGGCAGGAAAGAAGAAAAGAAGGAAGAAGAGGGGAGGGGGAAGGGAGCAGGGAAGAGAAAAGGAGGCGGAGTGGAGCCGAGGGGAGGAGAGGGGAGGGGAGAGGAACCTATCATATACGATGGAACACCCAGGCAGAAGTGGAACTAGGAATTCTGGTGCCCAGGCAGCATAAAGCATCCCCTGAAATCAACTTTGTACTGTGTGGTCATTTGGGTTCTGGTTCACATATGGGTGCTATGAATATTACCTCCCATCTGGCATCTTCCTATTTTAACTATCCTTGCTAAGTAGGTGGCAAACTTAGCAATGTTGCCTGTATATTTTAGTCCATTTTGTGTTGCTATAACAAAGCACCTAAGTCTGGAAAACCTATTATGAGAAAATTTTATTTAGCTCACAGCTTCAGAGGCTGAAAGTCCAAGCAGAGGCGGCCACTTCGGGTGAGAGCTTCAGCTACACCACAGCGTGGAAGATGATGTCAGCTGGCAGTAGCCCATGCACAGGCTAACTGCACTTCCTAATTTTGCCTCTTGTGGTGGCTAATACAGTCCTCTGAGAACTAACACACTTCTTGGAGAAGGTCAGTAATCCCTTTAAGGGTGTTGGCCCCTGGCCTAGTTATTTCCTACCACACCCCACCTCTTAATGGTTCCGTTATCCCTCATACCATTATATGACGATCAAGCTGCCACACATGACCTCTGGGAGACCAGCTATCTGTAATCCATAATCTGTAATCCATAATCTGTAATCAATGTGATATTCAGCTAATCACACAGTAATTTTAGAACCAGACATACTATAAGTTTCAGAGCCCTGGGGAAAAAGCTAATTAATCTTGTCACAGTATGTATAATGGTGTTGCAGGCAACTGAGTTAGCTAGAAATATTATAGACAGACAGGGCGAGGCTCCAGAAGGAGTTAACCCAGAAGACAAAGACAACTACTGAAGGGAGGGATGCTCCTGCTGTGAACCAGACCTAAAGGCCATTCTAAATAGGTATCAATCACCTGAAAAGACCCAAGTGAGTCACTAGCCCAAGCCCCAAGGGGAGAGACCCTATCCTGTATTCATGCCCGCTTACTATGTGACTCACTTCCCCATTTGGTCCTGGGCCCAATCAACTTTACCTGAGCATTGAAGCTTGTAGTCCCATTGGTGGACCATAGTTTTGTCCCACCCCATATCTACCTAAGCAAGACCCTTCTCTACCTTAGTCCCACATGGTTTTGCCCTATAAAAGTCCCTAAAAGAGACAGCTTCCCTGGATCACCCTCTCAGGTCCCCCTTCTGTCCCTCTCTGACAGAAGCTTTTCTTTCTAATAAAGTTTTATCCTCAACCTCCATTTGTTCCTGAAATTCATTTTTGGTTTCAGAGAACACAAACTCATGCATGTCAGGTTGGGAGTTTTACCTCCCTGTATCAATGGGAACAAAGAAGCAGGCAATAATGATAGAAATTCCAAGTGCACTGGATTCACTAAGTCAATGTTTATCGAGCAATACTTAGGTGTCAGGTACCAACTCCTGTAGTCTCTGCCCACAAAAATGATAACTTAGATGAGTGGAGAGAGCAGGCAGGGCCAGACAAGGCAGGTCCTTAAAGCACTGACAGGCAATGTGACTCTGCAGGTAGTGACAGCCTTCACTGCTATCCATCTAGCACCTCCTGGCCCCTTTTTCTGGGAGCCTCACACCTTTTTTGGGAATCCAACCACACTCATTAGAGCAAAGGACTCCACCAGAATGTATTTCTCTTTCTCCAACTCTGCACATGGTTGAGTATGTCTAGATTAATAGCCAAGACAAGCCCACTGGAGTTCTTACTTTGAATTTTTAAGCTAAATTTGAATAAAAGAGAGGAAGAGTCATTAGCCATTTGCATGACAGGATGGGAGACCCTGAACTGCTGAGCCATACATGGAAAACAGCAGTGAGTGAAGGAGAAAAAAGTCGGTGACATAGAGAATGCCAGTGGGGCAGCAGCCAACCCCCGCAGCACGCAAGTCCCCAGTATTTTCCCGTTGTTCCTGACGTCTGTCTCCCTGCTCTTCAGTTGCTCCGTCCTTCCTAGGAAGCTTGTGTTCTGGCACCCATGTGCACCTGGGAGGGTGGGTTTCTGTTGCTTGAGATCAACTGTTCCAACTCAGGGATGGCTCAGAAGGCATCATTTTTTTTTAACACTCAGATTTTTACTTCGGTTTTTTTTTTTTTTCCCACACTCACCAAAATAGTTCCCTAGCTTTCTAAAACCTGCATAGAAACCCCTAAGCTTGGGCGTTTCTTCACTGTCCTCCTTTGGAGCCCCTCTCGGTTAGCAAGAACTTTTCTTTGTTCCTTCTCATAAATTATACTCAGCTCATTCCCCACTGCTGTCCCCAGACTATATTTTGTCATCTTTAGGACAAAAAAATCAGAGGGAGGAGAAAATTGGTTACGCCTTTGGGACCCAATGTGGGCCATACTTGTCTACTCTGCACGTGGTTGAGTATGTCTAGATTAATAGCCAAGACAAGCCCACTGGAGTTCTTACTTTGAATTTTTTAAGCTAAATTTGAATAAAAGAGAAGAAGGTGAATGTGGCACTTATGACCCAACTCACTTTCCTTCCCTGTCCTTTTCAAATCTAAAATACAGTGCCAACTCTGCCACCAGACAAAAGCTACCAGGCCAGTGCCACTCTCAAGCAGGAGACGGGCTCCCCAGCACACTCCTGGCTAATGCCACACAGCACCCCAGGAGTGGGAATGCTGGCCAGGCATGACAATGGGTCCTTTCTGAGGCAGATCTCTCCTTGAGCAAGGAACTGTTAAAAGCCAGGGAGTGTGACAACTGTGAGACTGGGGCCATGGCTGCATTCAGGTTCAGGCGAGTGTTCAAAGATCCTCTAGTGGAAGCCAGGTCCCGATACCCCCACTGGGGATTCAGCAGAGAAACCTCCTCTTGCTTGTTGCATTGGCCTGAACTTCTCTAAGAGGTAAGAGGCAAACTGCCTCGGTGCCCTCCAGGTACTCCCTGCCCAGGGTGACCTGAGAGTCCTCCATCAGGGCCCTTCAGTAAGCCTCCACTCAGAGCTGAGCCACAGGTCTGGCGGCCTTTCTCTTCTCGCTCTGCTGGGATGACAGACCCGCTCTTTTCAGATGCATCCTGATAGATTTATCAGGAGTTTAGGATCCTAGCCCACACCTGTGCTCCTGGCTAATCAAGGAGTTAATACAAGGAGTAGGGACTCCTTGATATCCCTGGTGTCCTGCCCCTGCCCTAACTTTCTTAGAGCAAATACCTGGCAAATAACCTCCTAAATTCCCTGAGAAAAGTTTGCTAGGACAAAACTCAAAGTTAAAGATGAGTTCCTTGGCTGTTTTACCATTCCAACATCCTGGAAGCCAGTCTAGCCCTCCTCAGCATTCTGTCCAGTGCTTAGGGGCAGGGGATAATTTTAGAATTTCACAAATGCCTACATTCTCAGCCAACTGTTGCAGTGGGGTTGCCTCTCCAGTTTTTGCTAGGTGGGCTACTACAGGGATCAAAACAGATTCACTCACTTCCTCCAGATTCTGGGAGAGGAGCCGCTACTTCTCTGGACGGTGCCCCTTGCCAACACCAGTATTGCTCTGCTCAGTGGCTACTCTATTAGTCAGTTAAGGCAAGAACAGGCTGCCTGGGGCTGGCATTTCTGATCTCTAGTTTTCAAAGATGTTTATTTTCCAGCTAGGTATTGTTTCCAAGGAAATAGGCTCGCTTGCTAGCTCAATAAAGCCTGAATATAAACCACTCAATTTGACACCTCCTTGCAGACCCCTTTTGAGCTCATTTTGGTGAGAGAGAGCTTTTCTTTGTTCTTCCTAATAAACTATACTTCGTTTGTTCTCCCGCTGCTGTATCCCTAGACTTCATCATCTTCTTTGGGGGAGGAAAAAAAACAGTTAAAGCATTTTGCCTCTGAATGACACATCAGAGACACTGTGCCAGGACATGGGTTGGCTGCTTTACCCTCTAGTTGCCCCTTGGGATAGTTTGCAGATACCAAAATCCAAAGGTGCTCGAGTCCCTTATACAGAATGACACAGCATTTGCACATAACTTACACAATCCTCCAATGCACTTTAACTCGCTCTAGATTACTTAACACATTGGTGACATGGTAAACGCTTTATGAATTGTTGTTGTGCTGTGTTGTTCAGGGAATAATGGTAACAAAAGCCTGACATGTTCAGTTCTCAGAACTATTTTTTTTTAACATTTTCAGTCCACAGTTGTAAAACCCATGGGTACAGATAGCTGAGAACTAAACGGAGTGGGCAGAAAATGAGACCTGTGAAGGGTGGAAAGATCAGAGAGATTGCAAATAAAGACTACACAGAGATTTAGCATATGCAAAGTTGTCATTCTGCAACCCTGCCTTAGGTAAGAGGCTTCGGGAGCTAAAAACAAACAAAGCCAGGGCTGCAAGTTTAGTTCCTCCAGTTATCTAAATATTTGCCTAAGTAAATGGCGCTGCCTGCAGAAAGGACCCAGTTAACCAACCGTCCACCCCTGGAGCCAGGCCTCCGGGGCTTCTTTTGCGTGTGTGCTATGCACCCCTGCCACCTGGTGGCCAGTAGCTGTAACTGCACTCATCTTGCCTGCGCAATGTTGCCTCCACCCACCAGACCAGGATGCTCATTAACTTTTTTAGGTCCCCGCGTCGCACATGAAATAATGCAGAGAAAATAGCCTGCGCTTATTAAAATGTATGCCAAGTGGTGACTGGGGCAGGTGAGTCAAAACCTGAAACCAGCTCTGTGGAAACAGTTTGAAATCTGACAGAGTGGGACACAGTATGAGAAGGTAAGAAACAAAAGAGGACAGATGAGTCTTGTAGTCTCATAGATTCCAGAACTCTGAAATTCAGAATACCAACTGCCTTACTTATGTTTTTGATAACTGCTGGGATGAAATAACCAACACCCAAAATTAAGGAAGGAAAGGTTTATGTAGCTCACAGTTAGTGGAGGTTGTAGTCCACCCTTGGCTGGCTCCAAGGCAGAGTGGTCGTGGCAGGCACAGCCATTTGTGGTGGTGGGAGACAGCAAAGAGCACAGGGAGGAGCAGCAGCTGAGGCAGCTAGCAAGCCTCTTTTTTTTTTTTTTTTTGGCAGAATCAGGGATTGAACTCAGGCCCTTGTACTTGCCAGGGAAGTACTTATTCCACTGAGCCATCTCCCTAGCCACCCCCCTTTCTCCTTACATTGAATTCAGATTACCCACTCCATGGCAGGTGTAGCACACACACCCATAATCCCTGCATTGGATCATGAATTAATCACAAACTTTGGAAGCCTCCCCAGTGACTGCGTGAAGATTTGGGGAGATAACTAGAGAATTTGCTATGTGCTGTTGGGGACCACAGCTCTGATTGACATAATTTCGATTATAATAGTCTGGGTTGTTGTTCTGAAACTTAAACTAAATTATTTTACAAAACACCAATCCAGAGATTAGCAAGCAAGAAGGGCTCAATCTTTGGTAGCTTTGACTAATATTTACTGTAGAGATGGCTCAGAGTGTTAGAATTATCATTATAACAAACTCTAAGCACGTCATATGTTTAAGAGATGCTAAAGTTAGGAGAGGGGATAGATATATAAAAAAAAAAAACAAACCTGAGGGGAAAGTTGGAAGTGGATGTTTTTATTTGTAGAAAAGCCATTTAAAAATTATTTAAGCTTTTAAAAGTCTTTCCTATGGAAAATAAAAAGTCATTATTATGCCTCATATCTACTGAAGAGAAAAAAAAATGAAGCTGATGGCTACTGGCCCTCATATGAATTGCTGAATTATTATGGTGCTCATCTTGCATGGTAAAGCCTTTAAAACAACAGCTTATCTTCCCAATGACCACTTCCTTCTCCTTCTCCAACCCAGTCCTGGATACAATTTCCTCTCACCTTTCCTGCACACGCAGGAGAGACCCCATCAGCTCCTTATGTGTAATTAAAAATGAACTTCTAAGTTCACCTCTAGCAAAAGTCCATGAATGTCCCAGCTTTCCTTGTCTCTGGTCAGAGGCTCTCCCCCATCTGCCCTTGATTCTCTGTGTCTTTGGAGTTAATAAAGGATTCTTTTATCTTTCCTATCTTTTTACAGCACTGCCAAAAAACCTAATGGAAGCCAAATGTTTTGCCAGTAATTAATTATGACCCAGAAAAAAATACTCCCTAAAAGTTTATAGATCCATTAACGCCCTTAAGCCCCTAAATATGCATCTTCTCCACACAGAACAATTCCCACACATGGGTTGGTTTTATGATCTGAATTGCTGTCTGGGAAGTAGCATAATGTGATCAACACACCCAAAGCTCAGTGTCATTCCTGAGTCTAACACTGCAGACCCTCTCCTTCAGCAGGACCTAGGAGGTCATCCTTGGAGAGAGGCAGTCCCTTCAGCTGGGTGAATGCAGCATCTCCACCCACATCGGCCTACTTTCCCCACCCATGGGTCCATGGTTCAGCCTTGGGTGGTCAGAAAGAGTCACTGGCTGATACTGATTGGGCAAAACCACTCATCCTGCCAGCTGTCAAGTCATATGCTGTCATCTCAGTAGTATGTGCCTACTTCTGCAGGTCCTTCCTGTAATCCACTCAGGCAACCATGACAAACTACCATAAACTGAGTGCCTTGAAAACTGTAGAGATGTATTCCCTAGTTCTAGAGGCTAGAGATGCCAAGATCATGGTGCCAGCAGGTCTGGTCATTTCTCACAATATCCTTGTGGTGGGAGTGACAACTTAATTCTCAGAGATCAAGAACCTTATGACCTAAGCACCTCCCAAAGATCCCACCTTCTAATATATCACATTGCAGGTTAAGTTCCAACAAATGAATTAGGAGAAATAAATATGACCATAGCAACCCACGTATCTCTAGTCTTCTAATATTTCTAGTTTCACACTTCTGACTAAATACGCAAGCCATCCTCCCTGACTTAAAAGCCTGTGTATCTCTGTATTTCTGGCTACTTTTCCCATACAAAGTCAACAGCTGGTATTGATTACAGCTCTCTCTGCTGAGAAGATTTCTCCTCACTTGGCCCTTGAGGTTCAATATTGAATGAGACTACGTATAATTTGCCATCTGTCCATTTTCTTCCTCCAGTGCATGAAGTAAAACACCCTGTGAATGAGAGCCAAAAGTGTTCCTCTTCCACAATTAGATCATCCAGAAGCTGAGAGGCCATGTACGTGAGTTGAAGAGACGCCAGTGCCCAGGCTTGACCCTCCTGACCTGCTTGAGCCTGGTCCTGCAAATTGTTTTCATCACACACCTGACTCTTCCCTGTGGTCCAGTCATTGTGACATGCCAAGTCCATGGTGACTTCACTTTCATAGTCACTCGACAGCTTATGATCAGGGCTTCATTTCCATCACTGCAGGAGTAGGGGACAGTGCATCTTTCAGCAATTCCCGTACCCCTCCCTAACATACTGCCTCTGGAAAAATCTAGTTAGCAGCTGGCTTTTTTTGTCTTACAAAATAAACCCATTCTGTCCTGCTTTCTCTTCTGAGCCTCCTGACCCTTCCTCTAATCCATTCACATTGGTTCTGATATCTCCATCTGTTAAAGGTTATCATTAAACGTAAGCTCCAAAGAGCCATCCCATGAGCACATTGGGAACCAGGTTCCCACCAAGATCCTGCATCTTGGGAGAGAGCTATGTACTGTCAAACCCCTTTCTGTATAGACTCCCTTGGGTCCAGGATCCCTTGGTGCATATTGGCTAAGCCATGCAATTATTCTGGTGAATACCCATTCCTGCTGTGGGAAATATGAAGCCTTTCCCCTGGCCTTTGCTGAAATCCAGCCCTAGACATTGGTCTGAAACAATGAGATGGAGGATGGAGGAGGAGGGTGGGAGGAAGACCTATTGCCCCTGCCGGGCAGAAAAAGCCAAAGAAAAATGCAGTGAGGGTTCCAGGGCCTCAGGCAAATCCATGTAAATTACTTCATTCTGAAGCCTTGATTTTAGCATAGGAATTGGGTGCACATTGTACAATCCACATGCTCTGCCACCTTGTTATTATATCTTATTCCTGACCTCTATACAGACTGTCATACAGAGACAAGACTTTTTATATGCTTCCAACGGTCTTCTGGCTTTAATCGTTCCCTTATTTAATAATTGGCTAACACATATCTGTTCTTTTCTTTCAAAGACACCAAGACAATAATCCAGCCAACTCTATCATCTTATAATTACCACTGTCACACACAGGGGCTGAACTTCTGAGCAATTCAACCCCAACCCAACCCACTGAGAGCCCTAGTGGTGTGAAGCCACAGAACAAAAGGGGCTTCCATCACCTTCCTTCACCAGTGTTTAACAGAGCTCAGTAGCCCATTCAAAGGGTCTGCACTGTAGGGCTAATGCTGGGGACTCACACAGCTGGTGGTCTAATTCCAAGAAAAAGGAGTAAGAGGAAGTGACTCAGGCAAGAAGAGCAAGCCAACAAAAGAGGGCATCAACAAGATTGCTCCTGTCTTTGTCATCTGATGTCTCCTGAAAAGGTACATAATGCCACAAGAACTGCCCACCTGACGGCCGGGAGCCTGGACCATTTACTCCTTGGTGCCTGTTTGCCCTTACTTGAGAGCTGCCCTGGGGACCTACTTGTCCTCTTGTGCAGGTTGCACTTGCAGGGCCACCCTTCCATATTAATTAAATCCATTATCCAGCAACACAGAAATCCTCGTGAATTTTTAGCCCCCTTGAACATAAGTCTTTTCTTTGGCACAATAACTCTCATAAGCTTAAAGATAGTAGTCACGAAGACTTGGGAATTCATCACAATCCCTTCATGGCAACACTACCTGTTGGTCACATAAGTTCAGTGAAATGTTCCTTTTTGGTTCCTTTCATAAGACTAGAAAGGACTATAAACCAACCAACCAACCAACAAACCAGGCTGTAGGAATTAAGTGTACAATGAAATTAAATATAGTTTAACTATATCACACTATAGTTTAACTAATTTAACCAAGAGTTCAATGATTCCATATATCTTTAGTTTATTGCTTAAATTTTTAATTATTTTGGCACTGAACTGAAAGTTTTAGTGCCAAAATAGGTTGTTCCTGCATGAATTTCATGATTTTTAAATGCTGTAGTAAAATGTCAACACATTCATGTTTTTTTTTTTTTTTTTTTCTTGTTGACAGAGTCTCACTATGTCATTCAGGCTGGCCTTGAACTCATTATGTGGCCCAGGTTGCCATTAAATTTGAGGCAATCTTCCTCAAACACTTGGTTTGCAGTTAACAATACTATTTTTAACACACAATTATATTTAATAAGATATCTGAGTACTAGAAATACTTGTGCATTAGAAAACAATCATGAAAATTTAAGACTGAGAAACATGAAAAGGATGATCAAAAAAAAGTAACTACAAGCCCATATCCTTGTAAATTTGAAATATAATAAGTGCCAAATGGACCAGATCAAAGGGAAGACATAAAAAAGTAAGAGTGAGTGGTGAATAGTTCCAATGCTATCAGTAAAGAAGACCTCCTTGTGAGGCTTTCACACCCACCTCCCTAATTTCCAGCGGATACCTATGTGACTTTGGGTAAGGAACTGTATATTTAAGATTCTCATGCTGCATCCATGACCAGGACCTCTGGAAAGGTCCTGCCCGCTAAGTCCTATTACCCCCTCTCACCAAGAGTCTAGAGCTACCTTCTCAATACAAATACCTCAGAAGATTAATATCAAGAACATTTACAGTGCTGCTGACCCCAGCTTGGAGAATTTTACCTTCAGCTTAAGAGACAGTTAAAATGTCAAACCAACAGTGTGAATTTGGGGTTTTGATACATCTGGATTGGATTCCCAGTTCACTGAGCCAATAACTTACAGATTAAAGAAGAAATTAAATGATACCTAAAAGCAAATGAAAATTCAAGTATAATTTCCTGGAGCTTTTGCAATCCAATGAAAGTAGTCCTAAGAGACAAATGCATAGCAGTGAATTCTCACATCAGAAAAACAGAGTAAGTCCAAATAAACAACCTAAGGCTGCACTTCAAGCTTCTAGAAGAAGAGTAAGAAAGCATAAAACTCAGGCTGGCCAGATAGCTCAGTGGATTAAAGCACCTGCTTAGGTAGACATAGGGACCAGGGTTCAATCCTGGGGGTGCCATGTTGGCCCAGCCTCTGGGGCACACTGAGCCAGTAACAGACTGGGTGTGGTAGTACACACCTGTAATCCTAGTGCTTGGGAGGCTGAAATAGGAGGATAACTATGAGTCTGATCTGTGTAGATCCTATAGACCTTGTATAAATACATTTTTTTAAAAAGCACAAAATTCAAAGAGGGCAGGAAATTATAAAGAGCAGAAATTAATAGAATAGAGAGGAAAAAAAAAACAACACAAAGAATTAATGAATTAAAGAATTTGTTCTTTGAAAGAATAAAATAAAGTAGAATAAATGAATAAACCCCTAGCCAACTGAATCCAAAAAAAAGAAAGTTAAAAACTCAAATCCATGCAATGAGGAATGAAAATGGTGAAATTACTGCAGATCCTGTGGCAATCCAGAATATCATCAATACCTACTTTAAGAATCTTTATTCTCATAGAATGGAAAAGGGAAATGGGAAGATTTCTAGCAATGCATGAATTACCAAAGCTGAATCAATAAGGTATAAAAATTCTGAATAATCCAATATCAGTTCATGAAAGTGAAAATGCAATTTAAAACCTATCAACCAAGAAAAGCCCGCTGGGTGTGGTGGCGCATGCCTGTAATCCCAGCACTTGGGAGGCTGAGGCAGGAGGATTGTTGTGAGTTCAAGACCAGCTTGAGCTACAAAGTGAGCTGAAGGACAGCCTGAACTGCACAGTGAGACCCTGTCTCAAAAAGGCAAAAAAAAACTGAAATACTTAGGAATCAATCTAATAAAAGTAAACAATCTGTACAGTGAAAATTACAGTACTCTGAAAAAGGAGATCAAAGAGAATATCAGAAAACCCCAAAGATATCCCTTGCTCATAGATAGAAAGAACCAATATTGTGAAAATGATAACACTCTCAAAACTATTACACAAATTAATGCAATACCAATCAAATTACCATTAGATCTCACAGAACTAAAACATTGCTAAAATTTACTTGGAGACTGAAGAGATCTAAAAGAGCAAAAGAAATCCTGGGCAATAAAAGAAAGGCATCACAATCCCAAACTTGAAACTATATTACAAAGCTACTGTGAAAAAAGTAGCATAGTACTGACAAAAAAAAAAAAAAAAAAAAAAAAAAAAAAAAAAAAAAAAAAAAAAAAAATGGATCTGAAGATGAGTGAAATCAGATTAGAAGAATTAGACACAACAGGACACAACCACAAATACACTCAACTACCTAATAACCCCTCTTTAACAAAGGGGTCAAATATGCTTACTGGAAGAAAGACAGCCTTTTTAATAAATGGTGTTGGAAACACTAGCTTTTCACATGGCAAAGACTAAAACTAAACCCATGTCTCTCACCATTCACTAAACTAAAATAACAATGTATCAAATATCTAAATATTAAAACAGAAACACTAAATCTACTGGAAGAAAAAGAAGGTAGAAATCTTGAAGACATAGGTTAAGCAGAGAATTCATGAACAAAAACTAACCTTCCTGCTAAGTACTCCAAAGAATCAGTTACTGTGGTCTCATCTTATTGAAATGTTTTTGCACATCAAAAGAAATCAGCAACAGAGTGGAAAGAAAACCTACACAGTAGGAAAAATTTTTCCATGCCAGTACCATTCTGGAACCTGGTATGGCTGCTGTTGCCATTCTGAAACATGGGGCTCTGCAGCTTCCACCCAAAGCAAAGTCCCTCACCCTTCAATTCTGAGGCTGCAAAGGGTGGAGACCTGCCACCTCCTGTGATGCCCTCAGGCCACCTTTTAAATTCTCTTGTTCCTTCTTGGCAGTGGAGATCCTCTCAGCTCTATCTTTGCAGCCCACAGCTTTAATGGAGCTTCCTTTCTGGCCAACTCACAATATTTTAAACCATCCTACTGGGCTCTTTGCTCCTGATTCTCAATATAAACCTGGCTAAAAGCCCCCAAAAACAGCTATGCTACTGACTCAATTTTTGGCTGTTTTGAAATTTCTTTTGAAAGATTAATCAATCCACCATGCTTAATCTGTCTCAGGTAAAGTCTCTGGACACAAGTAAAATGCAGACAAAGTTTGTGCCATGCCATAACACAAATCAGCAGGAGTCCAACAACCAGTGCAGTCCTTCTTTCCAGCAGAAACCTCCCCAGCCTGGTCTTTACAGGCAGAATTTCTATCAGCCTTCTGGTCTTCTGTGCTTTGACCAGAATTTCCTATACAGAACAGCAGTTCCATACTGGAACAGTGTTGGCAGGGCTGAAAACAGGAGGATCACTATTGAGCCCAAGCTGTGTAGTGAGACCCTGTGCCAAATAAATGAGATTTTTAAAATTTAAAAATAAACATACTATTTTAGAAACCAGATTACTAACCTATAAATCTATGATTGTTAAAGACCTTTAAATGCACAATAAGGAAGTTTAAATTCAGCCTTTTCTAAACAATGGAAACTGTCCCATGTTCTCCAGGTGAGAACAACTTGGCAACTGTTCTTTGCCCTTTTTCTTGTGTCTCCTTCCCTACCTTCTGTTGCACCCCCTTGGCCTCATATCCTGGAGCCCACACTGTGGACTCTATAAACTGTTGGACTCTATAGCCTGCTTGGAAGCTGTGCACAGATGTCAGCCCCTCTACCTGCAGGTGTGCACTGGCCCCAGAAGTGGTTTCACACTTTCCCTGATGATTCTAAAGCACGCCTCTAGCTTAAAATCACCGAGCTTTAGAAGTTACTTAAAAGACAGACCTAGAGTCTGCAATTAGGATTATAATGAACCTTGTAAAATCAGTTTTAATTAACATGATTTAGTGATTTCATTTCTTTCTGTTTAATGTATATTAAATTGGAAGAATGTGCTTAACTTTGGCTTAAAACCCCCGAGTAATCATATGTATAAACTTGATAGCACCAAAGTCCTTACAGATCTCAGTATTATCACAGGGCCCACAGGACATTCCCAGATATCACATATTAAGTATTTTCAAATATTTCTTATATGTTCATTTACTGTTCTGGTTTAAATATATGAATTTTTTGTACTCTCTATAAATTTCAAATAGATCAGTTCTTTTTTTTTTTTTTTTGAAGGAGCTGTGGATTGAACTCAGGCCCTTATACTTGCTAGGCAAGTGCTTATTCAACTGAGCTATCTCTCCAGCCCCAAATAGATCAGTTTTAACCAAAAGGTAAGGTATTAAATTATAAAACCCAAAGAGAAATTTATAATAAAGTACACTTAGATATTAAGAAGTTATTTCTACATCTTGGGAAATATTTTATGCATTTGTTTTTGTTTAAAATTCTTAGAATGGCCATATCTTGTTTGAGAAACAAGGATAAAAATATTATTTCTATACTATTTCAAGAAACAGAAATGAACAGGAAAGTCTGCGTGATACTCATCTTATTTCTCTGTTCACTGAGATGAATTGTATTTCCTTGCTTTTGAAAAGTTTTACATGTATAACTCAGCATTTTATAGCTTTAATGTTTGGTTTTCTAAAAAATTGTTTCAAACTTTAAACAAACCCCAGAGACATGCTTTCTAAATTAAAATTGGTACTAAAATGTCAACTGTTGAACATAGATATTATTCAATACCACTGATATATAATGTTCTGCTATATTATGTGTACTACAGCTTATCCATTTCTTTTTTTTTCCAGGACTGAGGATTGAACTCAGGCCCTTGCACTTGCCAGGGAAGCACTTATTCTACTGAGCCATCTCCCTGGCTCTACTTATCCATTTCTGTATGGCTATTTTTCTATGTTGTTCTTGTTATATACAATGTTGTCATCCATCTAAGAACCTTAAGTTTCAAAGTTCTAAAGTATATTTTTTCATCTAATTTTCTTAGTGCAATTAATGAATTGCTATTATTTTCTACTTTGTAATGCAGGTATTTCAAAATACTGACTCAGGAACTGGATCTCAGGCTAGAACTTGAAGTAGTCTATGATTTAGCAGACTTTCTGTCAGAGAACAAAGTGAGGTGGGACTTAGAATGGTAGCATTTAATGGGAAAGACTAAGGAAACAGAAGCACTGCAGGAAAAAAACATGAATGCTTACCTATTTAAATGGTTTGGTTTAACTTTAAAAATATAAATTTCAAATCTTTTTTGTGGTAAGTAAATGTGTATACATATTACTTTAGAAGACAGAAAATGGAAATAAGCCCTTGCCTGTTATCAAATAGGAAAAGTCAGGGGTCAGATCGAACTAAAGAAAGAAGATAATTATGTGTGCATCACTTTTTTTCCTTTTATTTTCTGGGTTTAATAATTTAAAATTTTGGAGTGTGGCCAAGATATTTTATGAGTAATAAGACAAATTAAACAGTAATATTTGGTATTACTATGCTATCTTGAACTCATTATGTAGCCCAGGCTATCTTCAAACTTTTGATCTTCCTGCTTCAACTCCTGAGTGACTACTAATTCTAGAACATTTTCACCTCCTCCAAAGGAACGCATTGGTTCTAATGTAAATATTACTTAAACTTTCTGCCTCTATTGGTTTTTCTATTTTAAATGCTCAATACATGAAAATAGTGTATTGTATGGTCTTTGGTGAAGAGTTTCTATTGCTTAGTGTAACATTTAAATTTATGTGTATTGTGGACTGTATCAGTACAACATTCCTATTTTTTGCTCAAGTAATTTCCCATTAAATTCAAAACTCGTATTTTGCTTATCCATTGATTGATTAGAAATTTGGTTTTTTCCATTATTTTAACTATTATGGATTTTATATTTGTGTAGTTTTCACTTTTGGATGTACACCTATGGCTGGAATTGCTAGACCACCTGGAAATTATTTACAAAGTGTTTCTGAAACAGCATCTGGCTTACAGCCCAGGCTGACTTCTAATAATTATCTTATCTGAGGTTATGATTCCAGGGGTGTGTGATAGAGCTTCTCATTATGGCTTGATTTGCAATTATCCCAAGATGTTGTATCTCTTTTGGTATGGTATTTCTTTCATGGAAAAAGGTGTGGTCAGATCCTGTGCCTATTATTGAATGGATTCTTATTTTGGAATAAAAACTGTATCTTTTAAAAGGGCCAAGGAGATGGCTCAGTGGAATAGCAACTTCCCTGGCAAGGGCAAGGGCCCGAGTTCAGTCCCTGGTTCTGCAAAAAAAGAAAAGTACCTTCTAGCCATAGATCCCTTTTCAAATAGGTGATTTTCCCATTTTTTGTTTTGTGTCACAAATTCCCTTTCTTCATGCAGTCTTTTGAAGCACAAAAGTATTTTATGTTAATGCATTCCTAATTATTTTCTTTTATTGGTGATACTTTCAGTCCATTTTTAAAAATCCTTTTGCAAATCCAAGGTAATGAATGAACCTTATATTCTAAAAGTTAAATTTTAACTGCTGCAGTTAGATCACTGATCCATTTGAATGTTTTTTGCTGTTCTTTAATTTTTGTTGTTTTTCAGTCCTTATCTGGTTGTGGCATTGAGGAAATGCTAACTTTGTAGAATGAACTTGCCCAAGATTTTGATCTATCATGTAGGTCCAATAATAATGGATATTATTGATAGAAAGGTTTTAATTTATATTTCATTTTTAAACTTCAAATCCTTTTAGAATAGAAAATGAAGGTATTATAAAAGCCATGCTACTACCTACTGTAGAATTATATGCAATTATTCTTGTTCAAGCAATAGAACTCTGTGGATGAGAATCAAGGAGGTTTTTGACAGAGAAATGGCGTAAGTTGAAAAGAACTTTGCTCAGATAATCTTCAGATTATTCCAGTCATTCAGTCCAGCTTCTAAATTACCCTTTCCTCTATAGTTGTTCATTTCAATTTTACTTTCTGAAGATGAACTTTCAAGTTCAAAAACCTTAGAAACAATTATTCCCACTGTTAGACTCAGTGACATTGCCCAAGAGCCATACGAACTGCTTAGGTGAATAATCTCATGCACTATGAATTTTATGTCTTGGATATTAGTATGCACATAACTAAGCTGAAAAGTTAACTCCTGGAGTTGCATTCACTGTATTTTGTTTCATTGAAAGTTCACTAAAATAAGTAAATGTCAGTTTATTTTTCCATAACAGTGGATCCTTACCAAGCTAGAAGAAGCAAGAGAACCTAGAAACACTCACACAGATATAATCCCAGCACTGGATCATGAATTAATCACAAATTCTAGAAGTCTGCCCCATGACTGCAAGAGACTTTGGGGGGACAACTAGACACAAACTGTAACACCTGACATAGAAGTACATATCAAAAATAGAAAGTCAAAAATTATTTAGCCTAGACCTAAACCAATTATGTGCTAGTCACAAGAAACAAAGGACTACAGTATTTCTTGTCAAGGAAATGACATATTTCTATTGTTTTACTAAGAACTACAAGGAACTCAGAAATGAGACAACTGCTCACTAGACATACTCTATGCAAGAAACACTTGGGAGGAACAAAGTGACCATCCTCATCTGTGTCATGGTCAAGGAAAATGGTTCTAAACATGTTTCTGCCAGGCATGGTGGTACATGCCTATATTCTCAACACTCAGGAGGCTGAGACAAGAAGGTCACTGCAAGTTTGAGGCTAGTCTGGGTTAGACTGACCTCAAGGCCAGTCTGAACTACACAGTGAGACAAAAAAAGAAAATCGCACCTGAGTCTTGTAAGAAATTTTAGCAGATGAGTACAAAGCTCATTTAGAGAAGGCACAATCTATGTGCCTAACAGGATTAGGTGGTTACTAGAAGGTAGCTACCACAATGTGTAGTGATATTCTGCTATGGATAGAAACAAGTTGCAAGGCTCTTCCCTAATGAGCCTGTGCTTTGAAATAACCCCAGGCCCACCTTTCAAATCACCAATTCCCCTATATGATATATTCTCAAAGTGGGGCTTAAATTTTAAAGCATTAAATAACAAAACCTGGATGAGGAAGACAGCGTACATTTATTCCTGGCCTCGTGTGAGGAAGAGGCCTCAGCAGCTCTGCTGCAAGCTTGTCATGTCCAGTGGCTGCTGTGTGTCCACAGGTGCTGTGCAGGCTTCCTCACAGGCAGTAACTGAGGTTCCCCACTCATTTTGTGTGGATAGGAGGAAAGAACCTGATAGACTGACCGCCATTCACTTAAACCATGACTTAAATCCTGAGATTTAATCTTTATTTTATATATTTTCGAAGTGTGTGTGTGTGAGTGTGTGTGTGTGTGTGAACAAATGAAAGGGAAGAGATGAGTACAAGAAATTGCATTGTGCTAACACAGAAACTTGAAATTCAAATTAAGAGTCAACTGACATTAAAGCAATCCACTACAGTAAGTCTCACTAAGGCATAGATAAGTTGAGATGTATGAAAACCACTTCCCCCCACTGGCCTCTCCACAGGCTGAGTGCTGTTAGGCATGGGTCATTCTCTCCATGCCTGGTGTGACGCAAGGAGCAGCTCCCAACTTAGCTCAGAAGTGGAGCCGAGTGCAGCACTTAGGAGAGATGGGCACGGTCAGCGGCTGGTCACTGGCCTTTATCTCCATTGACCGAAATTTACGTACTGGATTTGCCTTGTGCACCTGCAGAACAAGGAAAATAAAGTTACCACGGACAGCAATGTGATGTGAGAGAACTATGCATGGTAGTCTTGTTTTGTTGCAGTGTTGAACCCAGACCTTTATTTTTTTATTTTGAATTTTGAAACAGAGTCTCATGAGGCTGAGAAACTTTGTAGGCTGGGCTTAAAATCATGATTCTCAGAGTGCTGGGTTTACAAGAATGCACCATCCCACCTGTTTTTTTCTTTGGGAGAAAATGGTGTATTTTACCAATTATAACATATCAGTTATGAACTCAAAGTGGAGAGAGAGGAGTAAAATGAGAAAGTACACAAGACCAACAGGTTTCTATTAGGTTTCTATTAGATGTTTATTGGGTCCCTCATTAAGAATGCCAATCCTGTCTTCTGTGTGTCTGATGAGGGCAGCCATGGCTAAGCCTTCGGAGCACCGAGGGTAACAAACAGCTGCTGTGGCACAGGCACAGGGACCTCGCCACCACCACATGGGTGTGTGGTGCACAACTGTAACCTCAACGCTGGGAAGGTGGCAGGGGAGGAATGTTGTGCCATGGCTCGAACCCCTGTCCCTGAACCTGCCTAAGCAGGTGCTTAGTTCGCTGAGTTTTATTTTTTGTTTTTTGTTTGTTTGTTTGTTTTTAATCTTAAACAAGTGTCTAAGTTACCTGGGCTGTCCTCACACTTGTAATCCTGCCTCAACTTCCTGAATAACACATTATACCACCACAACCTGACTGACTCAACATTCACAAAAACATGAACCAAAAGAACAAGAAAAAAGTAACATTCAATACACATGAAGGGTTGTCAGAGAAGACTTGGCCCATCTAACTGTCTGGATGGTCTAAGATCAACCCTGAATCAAGCTAGATTAGTAGACAGTTAGCAGCATAGATGAGTGTGCTCTAGAATACCATCTTGAGCCTGTATGGAGAACTGCTGTAAAAAAGTTCTACAATGAAGACAAATACAAACTGCACATACCAAGCCCTGAAGAAAAGCGAGGCAAGTTGGAGCTGGTTGTATGCGTAAGTATGCGAGTAGTTTCACGTACGAAGAGGGGACTGGTCAGCAGTTGCTGGCTTGACGCTTCCGCGAGGCCAGGGTCCAGCTGCTGGCTCAGAAGCCTGCCTATGGGCACTGCCACCTGAGCATTAGCCAGCTCAGGAGCCAGTCTGATGCTTTTGTTTGGTTCTGTTCTTTTAGTGGTGCTGAACCTAGAGCCTCACACATGGCAGTGAAGTGCTCTACCATTGAGCCCTATTTAATACTGTTAGATAAAACTTAGATATTGTTGTAGTCATCCTTTTACTAATTTATATGAAGTTTCATCTAAAACCATCTTCTTTTTTTTTTTTTTGTCTTTTTTGAGACAGGGTCTCACTGTGCAGTTCAGGCTGGCCTTAAGCTCACTTTGTAGCTCAGGCTGGTCTCGAACTCACAACAATCCTCCTGCCTCAGCCTCCCTAGTGCTGGGATTACAGGCATGCGCCCCCACGCCCGGCTTTAAAACCATCTTCTTATCATATGCAATTATCAAACTTGCTGTCCTCTCCACAAAGGGTTGCTAAATGTAGAATATGATTTCTTTAGGGATAACTAGTACTTAGATCATTATACCAGTGTTAGTCTGATCACCGAGACCAGCATATACTGTAACTCCATGGAGCTGGAACCAAGAATGAAAAGGGGGAAGCAGGAAAGAACAGTTGCCTCATGATTCCTACACCCGTTGTCTAGTTGTGAAACACAATGGTGCTTAATCTCAAAAGAAAGTAATAAAGTAACAGTCCTAGGAAATGCATCCCTGCATGTGGGTACCACACACTGTCCACCTTAAGCAGGCCTCTGGAACAAACTTCAAATTCAGTATCAAGGATAAAGATCTATTTTGAATGACTGGTGCTATGTTTCATACGGGTCACTTCAAGAGCCCAAACCATGGCTCTTTCAGAGATCCCCTCTGCTTTGTGCCCATCTTAACCTCCTCCTCTTCCTTTTTTCCCTGGGGTGCAGGTAGGGGGCATACTCCACTCACTTGCCTTTGATGCTGCCTTGCAAGCTACTGCATATCCTGTCTAGGATGAGGCATGGTGAGAAAAATGAAAGCAAGAGAACACTGGTCAGCCAGTGCTTGAGTTGCCCCATTACCAGTTCTTTCCGGAGCCTGGCCAGCTCCTCCTTCTTCTGTTCCTCTTCCTGCTGCCTGGCCTCCTCCAGCCGCTGGGCTCTCTGGGCTTCCAACTCCGCCATTCTTTTTTCCCACTCCTGTCGTTCCTTGGCTCTCTTCTCAGTGGCCAACTGGAAAGGTTCCTGAACTAGAGAAGCAAAAAGGCCCTCTAAGTAGAGAAACAGAAAACACTAGCATGCAAGCAGCAATTTTACTAATGAGCTCCACCCAACCTGGACTAAGTGACAGAGCTATGGAAGGCAACAAAAGGCAGAGCTCTCAGGAAGCCCACTGGAAAAAAAGGTGGGGGTCACAGAATCTTAACAGGAGAAGGGCCCCTGGAAAAATTTAGTGTAAATTGAAGAAAAGCAAGACCCAGAGGTAAAGTAGCTTGCTGAAAGCTACACATTTTAAGGCAGATGTAGAAGAACCCTGTCCTTTATCTCACTGTCCCATGCAGGTGTCCTACAGCTAAGATTTGCTACTTGCTGCAGGACCAATTCCAAAAAAAAAACCCTCCCAGCCTGGCTCTCATCACTTGCTCTTTAGGAGAGGGACCTGATTACCCCTGAGGAAGAGCAGCTGGTTATGCCCAGGCTAACTGCACACCTGCTAACTGGATCCAGTCTAAGGTCAATGACAGAAAAGGCTGGATCTAGGGGAAAGAAAAGCCTCAGTCTTCTAAAGTCACTCACTTCTGGCCTACACTGCACCGTCCTGAAACAACTGAGGCCTGTGCTCCCCAAGGAGGCTGACACTCCCAACAGTGCAAAGAATACTACCAGGGACTGATTTTTTCTCTTTCTTGGGAACAAACGGCTCCTGGGAGGTGACCGTGTTTGGACGAGCCTTGAAGCAAGCTGCTGCCTTCTGCTGTCTCAGTTCCTCCTCCAGCTGTTAGGAAGAAAGTCTGTCAGGCAAGTCTACAACCTCTCATCACTACTACTGCACTTAACTCCAGTTCTAATGCTTCTGAACTGCTTTGTAAATAAAGACAGCAGATGCTTATGATCAAGAGTAGCTAGCCCCCCACCCAGCAATATCTGAACCCAGACAGAATTAGAAACTGTTTTCAAACCACCTCCTAATACATACACACACACACATCTCACATACACTTCCCAGGACAGGGGATCAAACCAAAGCCCTCTGCAAAAAATTATAAATGGTCAGTCCTTTCTAAATTTTTATAAAAGTTTTTTAAATGTTAAGACACAAGTCTCCCTATGTTGTCCAGGTTGGGTTTGAGCTTGTGTCCTCCTGACTTGGCTTCTCTATATTTTCCTGTTTTGCTTTGTTTTATGAAACAGGGTCTGGTGCAATCTAGACCAAACATGAGCCAGACCATTATGTAGCCTAGGCTGGCTTCTAACTCTCAGTCCCCCTGCCTCAGTTGCCCAAGTGCTGAGATTATAGCTGTGTGCCACCACACCCAGCTAAGATGTGTTCTAAGGCCCATGTTAACCATCACAGAAATAAACAACTGTACATCATATGCATCTAGCTGTGCCTAAGGGCCATGATCATGCACTATCGCCTACATTTTTCCACCCTAAAACCCAAACTAATACAAAAACTAAGGTTTAATCAGGCCTCCAGATCTGACAGCTCATTTGTAGGAAATATGGAAGCCAGAAACACATTAACCATCACCATGGGGATGCAGTCAGCAAAGTCTGGAGTGGAAAAATCTCCACGATCCAGTTTGTTCAGCAAATATAACACAAACTCTATTAACAGAAAGACTGTTGGAGACTTAGCAAACAAATGCACAATGTGAGCTTTACTTGGATCTTGGATTTTTTTAAATCTTGATTTAAACAACTGGAGTTGTCCACTAAGTCCACCAAGACTGGGAGCCAAGATAAGCCTCTCTCCCTTGAAGGCGTAGGTGCTGCATCCCATAGTGGGGAAGTAACTGACATAGAGTGATTCCTAAAGCAAGGCTTAGCCCAGAGCTCCTTTTGGAGTCTAGAATAAGTGATGACATGAAAATACAGACAAACTTAAAAATCTGAAGAAAGTTTTCCAGTTGGACAGAATTAGATCTCAATTAAACTGGCCAACAGCCAATCAACTGGCTTTGTTTTTATGTGTGCGGTACTTGAATCTACAATTGAACTATATCCCCAGATCTCTTTTTCCTGGGACAAGTTGCTAAGTAGCTCAGGTTGCACTCAAGCTTGCAATCCTCCTGCCTCAGCTTCCCCAAGTGCTGGGATTACAGGTGTGTGCTATTATGTCTGGCTCCAGTAAATTGCTTGTAATTACTGGGTAGCTATAAAGAATAAGTATATTCCATGCCGTGCTGAGAAAACAGCCTCTTATAGTGATAACCTGTTCTCCCACCCTGTTACTTCCCAAATACCAATACAAAGAGTAAACACAGTACTTAGTAAGTAAGTCTACCAGTCAGCCTGGATAAGATCTTTATAGAGACTGACATGAATGAAGAACTGCAGGTTTTATGAATCCCAAGTGGTCACTTCAAAAAAACTGTTTCATGGGCTGGGGAGATAGCTCAGTAGAATAAGCACTTACCTGGCAAGTATAAGGGCCTGAGTTCAATCCCCACTTCCATTAAAAAAAAACAACCTGCTTTCATCCAGCCCTGGAGCTAAGAATGGCTTATACATTTTTAAAGGGATGAAAACACACACATGCAAAGGAATATGACAGAGGCAGAGGCCACGTGTAACCAGAAGGCCTAAAATATTTACTATGTGCTGCTTTCCAAAACAAAGTGCTGAGCTCTGACTTAGGATACACAGATAACTGAGGACACATTCCAGGTGACTTTCAGGGCCACCAACATTTGGGCTGTTCTTCTTCTGCCCACCTGGATCTTCCATGCCTGAGCCCTCTTAGCACCGATCTTGTCAGTCTCCAAGTCAAACGGCTCAGCTTGGGTCAAGTTCTTTGTCTTCTTCTCTGGCAGTTTAATGCGATCAAAATGAGGTATGGGATGTGCCTTAAACTTGGGTACCTTATGAAAACAAACAAAACGTGACTTCAGAGAAATACTTCCCTAGCCAGAAAGCAGTAGTGGCTCCAGAATACGTGGGTAAACCAGAGCCAACAGGGGTGACCAGCGTTCAAGACAATGTGGTCCAACAGAAGACAGTAATGGGCCTAAAAGGAAACCTCAGTTTTCCTCCCCATGTGGCTGACAAATGACAGTGTGACCAGAGGCAAGTTAGTGGACCTATTTGAGCTAAAAGATTTGAATATTTGTCCTATTTATATCTTATACAATTCTTAGAAGGCTCAAAGGAAGAAGCAATTTTAGTCAAGTATTACATAAAAGGTTACCCAGGAGGGAATAAAAGAATAATGTCATGCTACTAGAAGAAATGGAAACAAATACCTCCCCTTTCTGCAGCTCTCTTATTTTCTGCTCCTTCTGTAACTGGCGTTCTTTGTCACGAGAATCAAAGGAGAAAGGGCATATTTCTACAGTTCTTGCCTCGGAGATTCGGGGTTTAAAAGGCACCCCATAATGTGGCACAGATCGAGCTTTCATCACTGCTGGTCCATCCTCTTCCTAAAACAGAAATCCAGTTCAGAAATAAGACTTCTCACTCTCTCCCACTCCTGCAGCCATGCATCAGCAGACACTGCACAAGACATGTCACTCAGATACAGGTCTGGTTTCCTTTTTAGCAAACAAGGACAATGGCAGAATCAGCTACCACATCACAGGGCTGAGGGCAATGGGAAGCCTTCAATAAAGGATAAAAAGAGTTTAGGTTTTACACAGAAACCCTGGAAGACCTTAATGAAGTTAGTCAACAGAGATAAAATGACTACTAGAAGAGAAGCACTAGCCAGAAAAACACCTTCACCCCTGCTGGGCCAGTTTCCAGACTCCACTGCAACCCGTGACTGGAGTTAGCAGTGGCCAAAGCCAGAAGATGACAGTCAGCTGTTTCTGTTCAAAATGGTAACACACCCTGTGTATTTTAGTTTCCAGTGAATCTATAAAAAGGCTTTGCTTGAGATCCACTATAAATATACCCTAACTTTGGATATTTATAGATAAATAGGAGGTGGAATACGAAGTGAGTAAATCAACGACAATCTGAGTTACAGTTCCAGTTACAGCTCCATCACCACACAGGCACCTTTGCATCCTTTTGACATCCTATTAATGGCAACAGCACAGGCAGCCAGAACTACTCATTTTAAGTCCCCTACTGAATGGTGACAATAACACTGGCAAAATAAAGCACAGGGCTTTGTAACTTACTCTCAAAGACAGGCTAATTTCAATGCTACAAAACAGACAACCTCCAATGCCCAAATCTTACACACGATTTCTATGAATTATAAATGGTTATTACTGAGATCCAGAAGATCTGCACCTTATCAACTACTTTGCTAAATTAATGATATTTATGCTGTTTTTAAAGATAATACAAGGAAGAGTTTTTGCCTTTGATCTCCATTAAGTTTGAGAAATGGTAAGGCTTGAGGAGTAGGGGGAGCACAGTGGCAGAATTTTTGCTCAGCATGCATCAGACCCTGGGGTCCATTAAAGACTGGGGCAAGGGAAGGAAAGGAACAGGTGGGGAGGAGTAGACCTTCTTAGAAGGAAATGGAAGGGCCAGCCAAGATAGCTCGGTAGACTAAAGCACCTGCTTAGGCAGAGCACAGCAGCCGGGGTCCAATGCCTGGAATGCCGTGCTGGTGCAGGCCCCAGCCCGGGCCCTGGCCCCGCCCCCCCCCGGGGGGGAGCACTGAGATGATGATTGAGACTGGGCATGGTGGTGTGCACTTGAAATCCCAGCACGTGGTAGAAACAGGAGAATCACTAGGAGTCTAATCTACGTAGTGAGACCTTATAGACTCTGTAGATCCTGTACTAATGCCAAAAAAAAAAGAAGGAAATGGAACTCACCTCATCTGCTTTGATGCGCAAGTAGATTCTGTTCCTCCTGTTCCTCCGTGCAAAGGCTAGAGCCTTGCAGATAGTAAGTGGAAGGACCTTCTTTTTAGGAGCATGCTGCAGGGGTACACAGCTAATTAGACTTCCCAATCCCCTCTCCTCGCCAAGAGGAGCTCATGAATCATGACAATGGACCTCACCACTCCCAGCACCCACAGAGGTGGTCCTGCATGGATACCAAGACCCACAGATGTTCAAATCCCTTATATAAAATGGAGCATTGGTTGCATACAACCCACCCACATCTGCCCTGAGACTTAAGTCATCTCTAGGCTCTTTTCTTTTTCCTCTCTCTTTTCTTTGTTTTTGAAATAGGGTTTTGCTATGTAGTTTTAGCTGGTCTAGAACTCAACTCTGTAACCCAGGTTTGGCCTCAAGCTGCTGTGATCCTCCTCCCTTGGCTTCCCAAGTGCTAGGATTATAGGCACATACCACCATGCCCAGCCAATCTAGGTTCTTGCAGTACCTAATACACTATAAACATGCATGTACCTTATACTGTATTATTTTGGGAATCATGACAAGAAAAAGTATACATGTTTAGTACCAATGTAATTTTTTCCCTACAAACATTTCTGTGCACAGCCAGCTAAATCTTCCCACTAAGAATCTGCAAATATAGGGTGGGCTGACTGTGCATATATAAAACTTCACTATGCTCACTTATTTAGACATTCACCTCCCCCTCCTAGCTTATGGGTGCTTCAAGGATGGGCACTATTTGATCCCAAGTGCTGAACACAGACTTTCGCAAGTGTAACGCACTGTCCATTAAACAAATGCAGTACCAACCAACATATCAGAATTTATACCCTGGACTCTCTGAGGACACTCTGCAGGGATTCTTAATCTCAGCAGTGCTGCAACTGCTCAAAACATGTGTGGAATGTCTTTCCTGGAGTGGCTTTCAAAGTTACTTTTCAGACCATGTAAAGTTGCTCAATCTTTACCTTTAATGTAACAAAACTGTTTCTGCCTCTATCTTTTACTACTTGTAAGTTTTAGTTAAAAATATTTTTTCAAAAGGTTTCTTAAACAGTTTTAGCCTAGCTTTTAAATACAAGAGTAGTTTTTAGTTAATCTTCAAAACACAAAGGTTCCACCATGTAGAGATCCACAAGCCTGAACCTCACTCAGCAAGAAAACAAGTCATCCTGCAGGATGCATGCGCGGCCTCCTGATTACTGAAGTGGATCTTGATTAAGGTGTTTCTAGTGATTCCTGGGAAGGGAATGCTTGTCAGCTACGAGACCTCCGTGTGTGTGTGTGTGTGTGTGTGTGTGTGTGTGCGCACGCGCGCACGCCTGAAGAATGCGATCACCTGGAATAGTGCAACCCAAGTTAGCAGGCCCTGTAATCAGCATGACAAGAGTCTGAAAGGTACTTTCCAATGGCTCTTCCCATACACAATAATAAAAACATGTGCGACGCCCTACCCTGGAGGGTGGACTGAGCAAGCAGGTGTGGGAGGAGCAAGGAGCAGGATAGGGGGCTTTGCTCTGTCCAATTCTGCTTCCAACCTGCATGACAAGGAACATCAGCACCTGCCACGCATCAAGAGTATTCACAAAATAACCGAAATACCTGAGTCTGATTTAGTTCTAAAATAATCCCTCTTTTCCTATTTTTCCTTCTCTCTTCATCTTCCCAACAGAAAGATCTACATTTTAAAAGATGAGCAATGGAAATCTCTAGTAAGCAAGCCATGAAGGAGGTGTCTGTGAGTGGAGCGACTCTCAGAATTACCTAGGGCAGTACATTACTCTGTAGTTGTCTGTGTCATCCATGTGGATGAGTCATGGCCAATGCTTGACCAGTTTGCTCTCTTTGAGAGCTTGAGAGAAAGTTTTCTCTTCATGTGACTCTCCCCAGGCACACTTTAGAACTTCAATCTCTTTCCTCTGTGGCTCCATAATCTCCTTGTTCAGAAAATTTGGAGCTCA
>PVKA01020787.1:0-26694 GCA_004027165.1 Ctenomys sociabilis
CGTCATATTTGCTTGTGTGTCTATAATCAGTAAGAGACCACTGACCTTTGTTATCTTAGTATTGATTCCCAACACTAAGATGGTAAAGCATGTATTCAGTAAAAAAATTAAGGTGCAGGTGATGTCCCCTGGAGCTGGAGCAGCAGAACACAGATATTAAAGACAATGGCCAAGAATAAATTAAGAGGACAGAAGTCCAAGAATATATTTTACATAGCCAGCCATAGAAGCTTTAAGTCCAAAAACAAAGCAAAACCGGTTACACTAATCTCAGGAAGTTAAATATCATGAATGATGAAAAAGTGCACAAAATGAATAATGCTTTTGAAAACATTCAGAAGGACCTTGCACACTTCTGAAAAAGGCTGACTCTTGAACCTCTGGAGGAAGAGCTCATTAATTAATGGCATCATGAAAATGAACCAGCTAATATTGATGAAGCCACAAGTTTAATGGCTCAATTGTAATATGGTGAAGAGAAGTATCAAATTCAAAAAAATTCACTACAATAAACTTAAAACAACTTAAGAAACTGAAAAGAATTTTCACATACTAAAAATTGTTATGAGTGCAAAGGGAAATATCCGTCTAAATAATATTTACATTGAAGAATGAAAATTAATTCTGTTATCAGCTAAGTTTCAATGTATTCATTTGTACAGTTGGTGCAATAAATCACAGAAGAAAATAATGCCTGCTGGACACCTCCAGTCCCAACACAGAACCGGCTTGAGTGAGAATTTCCACTGTATTCTCTGAACCCCTCCAGACTCAGTCCAAACCCAGGCCCATGAAGTATGTAGGAGAGTTTCTGTGCTCCCCTGGTCCCACTGGACCCTACAGACACAGCCCAGGCCAGGCATACAGGTCTGGGGTGAAATACTGCAACTGAAGTCCCTGCGCAGAGGCCGGGGCCAGAACCACCCAGCTAATTCTGGAGCAGACCATCTTGCCCCAGGGGCACAACAGGTTCGCTTCCAAGGGCTGCAGCACGAAGAAGCTGAGCACAGTCGCCAGACAAAAGCCAGGCACAACTGGATGAACTAAGACTTCGTAGATCTGCACCTGAATTTCAGTAGGTGCTAAGGTTATAACTGCACCAAAGCTCTACACCAAGGATCAGAGGACAGTGCTATACAAAATGACGAAGAGAAGGAGCAAAATGCAACTTCAGGCACCAAGCACACCTAGAACAAGTGCAGAGGACACTAGCACAGAAGCAATTGGAAATCGCACAGCTGAAATGCCTCAATTAATAGCATCTGAACCAAAATAAATAAATAAATAAATAACAATTGCAGAAAGGTATAGAGGAACTCAGTTCAGAAATACCTC
Source organism: Ctenomys sociabilis (assembly GCA_004027165.1). Taxonomy (NCBI): domain Eukaryota; kingdom Metazoa; phylum Chordata; class Mammalia; order Rodentia; family Ctenomyidae; genus Ctenomys; species Ctenomys sociabilis. Next base: position 1,336 of record PVKA01020787.1, read on the forward strand.
TGAAATATAAAAAGAAATATCTGATTTAATAGAGTCTGAAGTAAAGAATCAAATACAGAAACATATACAATAAATTAGATCAGAAATAATCTCTGAGGTAAAAAAAGAAAACTGTAATAAAAGAATAAATAACTGATTCACAAGAAGACACTGATAAAAAACAGAGATTAGAAAAATGATGGAATCTTTCAATGAGCAATATATGAAAGAAATAGATCATATGAAGCAGAGTCAAAAAGATACAGAGGAAATTAAAATCTCAATCACAAGCTTGTAAAACAATTTGAGTGAAAGTGAAGGTAGAGTTAGATCTTGAAAATTCTGTTGGAACTATTTAAAATGTAAGAAAATATCTCTTAAAAAAAAAAGTAGGATGCAGGAAAAAATAATTCATCACCTGCAAGATGATGCAAAGATAAACAACGTGAGACTAATAAGCATCAATGAGAAAGCAGGAGTCAATACAAATGTTATAAATAGAATATGAGCAGAAGTAATAGCAGAAAACTTACAAAATATGGGAAAACAATCTGACATTCAGTAACTGAAGCATAAAGAACTCCAAACAACATCAACCCAATTAAAAACACACCAAGACATATAATAGTCAAGACTCCAGAAGTCTAGCAGAAGAAAAACATACTGAAAGCTGCTAGAAAAAAGAAACAGATCATATTTAAAGGAAAACCCATCAGAATACTGTCAGACTTCTCTTTACAAACCATGAAGTTAAGAAGAACATGGAGCAGAGTACTTAAAGTCCTCTATGAAAACAAAGTCCAGCCCAGACTACTTTACCCTGCAAAACTCTCTTTCAAGATTGATCAAGAGGTGAAATATTTTTTTATATTTAAAGATTTAAAATTTCTGAATTAAGTTGAACTTATAACACCACATTTCCAGGAAAAATGAACCTTCTTCACAGGAAATTTGAATAAAATCATACCCAGATACACAAAATGAAATTGTCTAAACCTTACTATAAAGAAAAAAATCATTTAAGCATATACATAAAAAATTAGCTATGGAAGAACAAAATTAAATAGCATCTTATTGCACATCAGAAAGACAGAAAACAAAAAAAGCCAAGTGTGTAACAAACTAGAGTAAAGGACGAAAATAAAGAAAAAAGAAAAACAGATCAACCTCTTTGAATTTTATACTTAGCAAACATACCATTGAAAACTGAAAGTAAAATATTTTCCAGTTATACAAACTCAAAATATTCTAATATCTCCAGTTGCAGCATATAGGAGATAACATACAGCACATTTCAGAAGGCAAGAAAAGTTGCTGTATGCTCCTGGATGAAGAATAGAGAACTCTCAAAATGATAGTAATGTAGGACTATGTAAAATATATTAGATGAACCCATTTAAAAGGTCATTAAAGATTTCTATGAAACAAATGTCGCATTACACATATATCTTTTTCATATATATGTGTGTGTATATAAAACATAGGGAAGAAGTGATATAAAGTCAATGGAAAATGAAATATATACTTTTTAAACTTTCTAATACTAGAAGAAAACATCATACCATGTCTTTTAAATAGGTTGTGAGCCAAATATACGATATAAATCTTAAAACAAAAATTAACATTAATCAGTATTCAAAAAGTTAAATACTAAATAATTAAAGATTAAATGTTTTAAAACAATGGAACTAAGGAAAAGTTTTCATGATAGTGAAGAAATACTAAAAATAAAACATAAGATAAAAAAATACTGGATTGACAAATAAATGACTAGCACTTCTAATAGTTTGGGGATAGGATATCACGCAAAGTCCTAGTGTACCATGGACATGGATAGTGTCCATAACACTTACTGGTGGCCAGGTGTCACTTGTGGGACTGAGCTACTATTTCCTTTATATCCAACCTATAGACCCAAACAGAATCATGACCTATAGGATGCAGGAGAAGTCTATTTGTAAAGTATGCTGATGAAAATATATTGTTGCTGTATACAAAAGAATAACTGAAAGACTGCTTTTGTATACTTTTTATTCTCCTGTGTTTAATTGTTTGCCCTATTTGGTGGGTTCTTTCCATTCTCATTCATGGAGTTGTGGTCATTTTGCTCCCTCTCTAAAACATCTTCTAGTAGTCTGTATAGGTTTGGCTTTCTCATCCTGAAATTCTTAAGTTGTTGTTCATCGTGGAAATATTTCACTTCTCCATTATACCTGAAAGAGAATTTTGCAGTGTATATCAGTCTGGGTTGCAATTTGTTTTCTTGTAAGACTTGAAGTACTCTGCTACATGTTATTCTTGCCTGGATGGTTTGTGAACCGAAATATGCTGTTATCCTGATGGGTTTTCCTTTAAATGAGATCTGATTCTTTTCTTTAGCAGCTTTTAGAATACTGTTCTTGTGCTGAGTTTCTGGGAACTTATTATATGTCTGGGTGTATATTTAATTGGGTTGATATTGTTTGACGTTCTTTATGCTTTGGTTACTGAATGTCACATAGTTTCTCCATATTTGGGGAAGTTTCTGCTATTACTTCCATCCATATTATTTTTTATATCATTTGTATTGACTCCTTCTTTCTCATTGATGCCTATTAGTCTCATGTTGTTCATCTTTGCATCATCTTGCAGGTACTGAATTATTTTTTCCTGCATCCTAATTGTTTTTAAGATATCTTTTCTTAATTTTTCACTAACTGCAATGGTGTCTTTAAGATCTGAAAGTATGTTCTCACTTTCATTTGAATGGTTTTGCCAGCTTCTGATTGAGCTTTTTAATTCCTGTACATCATGTTGGATCTGCTTCAGGCATGCTATTTCTTTCCTATATTGCTTATTGAAGGATTTCAACATTTTTATATTCTGCTCCATTTTTTTATCAGTGTCTTCTTTAGAAGTGCTTAATACTTCTTTCATTATAGTTATTTTTTCTACTTGAGGAATTATTTCTAATCTGATTTCCTCTATATCTTTCTGCAGTTGTTTCTTTACTTCACATGCTATTATTTCAGAGATTTTAGGTGTCTGATTTCCAATTTCTTCTATGCTAGTGTCTTCTGCATTTGTTCTGGGTGGGCTCAGGGCCTGAGACTGCATTTTGTTCCTTCTCTTTCTACAGCACTGTATTCTGACCTTTGGTGTAAAGTTTAGATAGAGTTATTACCTTAGCACCAGGTCTGAATCTACCAAGTTAAAACTAGTCCAAGTGGGTACGGTCTGGATCTGGTTGCTGTGCTCCACTTCTTCCTGTTGCAACCCTTGGAGTTGAATCCTCTGTGCCACTCTGGCAGGATGTAATGCTCCTCAATCAGCTGGGTGGGTCTTCCCTCTAGCCTCTTTGCAAGGCATTGTGCTGCAGGTTCCATGCTGCGCCTAGGCTCTGGGTGGAATCAGGATCCAGTTGGCCCTGGGTCTTCTCACTCACATGCCGGATCTGGGTTCTGAGTCGAATGGGGACCTGGTGGGTCCCAGGTCATCTCACTCACACTGAAGTGAAATATTTGATGACAAAGAACAACTAAAGTATTTCATGATAACAAACACAGACTACTAAAGGATGTTAGACAGACGGACAGTTATTCTCTGAATTACAACAACAAGAACAGAAGAAACCCACCAAATATGGCAAACAATTAAAACAAGATAAAAAAGAGTAAACAATGGCAGATAAATAACATGTTGTCAGTCAATGCATCTCAATCTTAACCATCAGTGTAAATGGACCCAATTCACCAATTAAAAGAAATAATTGGAACAATGGATTAGGAAACAAAATCCAACAATATGCTGGATACAAGAAACACACAATATATAAAAATTCATAGGCTGAAAGTCAAAGGATGTAAAATAATGCCAGAACCTCAGAAAACAGCAGAGGAATCAATCCTGTTCTCAGACAGTCTCAACTTCAAACCAAGAATGACCAAACAAAATAAATAAGGCCACTATACACTGGTCACTGGGAAAATTCAAGAGGAAGAAGTAACACTCATAAATGTGTAAGCGCCAAACACAGCAGCATTCAAATATGTAAGACAAACCTTCATGGAAATGAAAAATGTAATATTCAATACCAAAACCTTAATAGGAGAACTTAGCACACCCTTATACCAAAAATATAGGGTGAGCAGACATAAAATTATCAAAAAACTAGCAACTGAACCAGAGCGTGGGACAAATGGACTTAGTAGACATATACAGAATGTCCCAACCAACAACAGATGAATAAACATTTTTTTCAGCTGCACATGGCTCATTGTCTAAAATAGAATACAAACTCCATACATCATGCTTAAGTATTTGTAAGAAAACAGAAATAATCCCATATATATTATCTGACCACAGTACAATGAAACAGGAAATAAAGGACAAAAGAAGCCAGAAAAATCGCATAAACACATGGAAATTAAATGACACTCTACTCAGTGACCAATGCCTGACAGATGAAATTAAACAAAGAATTGAACAATATCTACAATACAACTTATCTGAATTTATTGGATGCTATGAAAGCAGTTCTTAGAGGGAAATTTATGACTGTGAATGCATACATTAGGAAAACAAAATGGGAACAAATAAACACCCTAATCCTATACCTCCAACATATAGAAAAGGAAGAGCAACCAAACCCAAAGGACTAAGATGGGAAGAAATCATAAAGATTGGAACAGACAATTCAATCAAGATGAAAAAAACAATTCAAATAATTAATGAATCAAAAGCTGGTTCTCTGAAAGATTAAATAAAATTATAAGCTCCTAGTTAACCTCATCAAAAAGAGGAATGAATAAATTCAAATACAAACAACAAGGAATGAAAAGGGTGTGATTATCACAAACCTAGAGGAAAGTCAAAAGATCATCAATCCTGTTTTGAGAATTTTTGCTTTCACAAAACAGAAGATGCAGAAATAATGCAAAGATTCCCAGAAAGGTACAAATTACCAAAAATTAATCAAAAAGATATAACAACTTTCAAGAACCCAAAAACAGACAATGAAATATGAAATCTAATAAAAAAAAAAATCTACTGACATAGAAAATTCCAGGTCCTGAAGAACTCACAGCAGAACTCTACAATAAATTTAAGGAAGATATAACCCCAATACACCTCAGAGTGAAATCCTCCCAAAATCGTTCCTGGAGGCAAGTATTATACTGATACCAAAACAAGGGAAAGACAAAACTAAAAAAAATACTACAAGCCAATCTTCCTCATGAAAATACATGCAAAAATCCTCAATAAAAACCTAGCAAATAGAATACATCAAATCATGAAGAAGACTATATGTCATGAATACATTAGGATTCATCCCAAGGAGGCAATTATGGTTGAATAAATGCAAATCTATAAATGTAATACACTACAACAATAGAGTCAAATCAAAAAATCACATGATGATCTTAACTGATGCAGAAAAGGCTTTTGAAAACGTCGAAACTCATTCATGTTCAAAGTCCTACAGAAAATTGGAATAAAAGGCCTCTGCATGAATCTGATGAAAAACCATCTATGACAATCCAATAGCTAACATAATTTTAAATGGGGAAAAGCTGAAATCTTTCACTCTCAGATCAGGTACAAGGCAAGGGTATCCTCTGTCACCACTCATATTAAATATAGTTCTGGAATCATTAGCTAGAGCCATTAACCAAGAGAGACAAATAAAAGGAATAAGAATAGGTAAAGGACAACTTAAACTACCATTATTTGCAGATGACATGATATTTTATTGGAAGACCCAAAAAAACTCCACCAAAAAACTACTAGAATTAGTACCCAAATTCAGTACCATACCAGAATACAAAGTTAATACTCAGAAGTCCATAATATTCCTCTAGACAGATAACAAACACACTGAGAGGGAAATTAAAGAAATGACACCTTTTACAATAACACCATAGAAAATAAAATACATTGGAATTAATCTAAATAAGTCAAAGATCTATTACTACTATAATGAAAATTACAGTACTCTAAAAAATGAAATAGTAGAGGACTTCAGAAATTAGAAAGATAGGGTTAGGGGAAATGACTCAGTAGAATAAGCACTTCCCTAGCAAGCACAGGACCTGAATTCAAGCACAGGACCTGAATTCAATCACTGGTTCCAAAAAAAAAAAAAAAAATTAGAAAGATATTCCCTGCTCTTGGATAAGAGCCAACATCATGAAGATGGCCATACTCTCAAATTTGTTGTACAGATTTAATGCAATCCCTATCAAACTACCACCAACATACCTCCCAGACATAGAGAATACGTTCCTAAAATTTATTTGGAACCAGAAAAGACCTAAAATAGCAAAGGCAATCCTGACCAACAAAGACAAGGCAGGAGGCATTACAATTCCTGACTTGAAATTATACTACAAAGCTACTGTGATAAAATCAGCATGATACTGGCAACAAAATAGCGCTGAGAATCAATGGAATACGTTAGAAGAAGCTGAAACCTCAGCGAATAAACTCAGTGAACTTATGTTCCACAAAGGGGCTAAATATACTAACCGGAAGAAAGTTAGACTGTAACAAATGATGCTGCAAAAACTGGCTCTCTACTTACCAAAAACTAAAATTTAACCCAGGTCTATCACCATGCACTAAGCTAAACTCAAAATGGATTAGAGATCTAAACATTAAAACAAAAAACAACAAATCTCCTGGAAAATAAAGTAGGAAGAACTCTTGAAAACATAGGGGTAGGCAAAGAGTTTATGAACAAAAATCAAATCACATGGATAATACTTAAAAGAATTAACAACTGGAACCTCCTCTTATTGATGTGTGTTTGCGTACCAAAAGAAATTACCAACAAAGTGAAAAAACAACCCACAAATTGGGAAAAAATCTTAACTAATAAGCACTCAGACAAAGGTCTGCTCTCTAGAATTTGTAAACAACTAAGAAAACATTAGGGCCCTCAAGTTTAAAGACCCAATCCAGAAATGGGCATCCATGTTGAACACACACTTCTCAGAGAATGAAATTAAAGAAGCAAATAAATATATGAAAAAAATGCTTCACATCACTAGCCATCCATGAAATGCAAATTAAAGCAACACTGAGACACCACCTCACCCCAGAAAGAATGACTATCATAAAGAAATCAACCAACAACAAATGTTGGAGAGGCTGTGGGGAAAAGAAACCCTTCTCCACTGCTGGTGGGAGTGTAGACTGGTGCAACCATTTTGCAAATCAGTATACAAGACTCCTTAAAAATCGAGGACTGGAAATCCTATTCAAACCAGCTATCCCCTACTGGGAATTTTACCAGAGGACCTGAAAATGTCATATCATGGTGATATATGTGCACCTAAGTTTATAGCAGCACAATTTGTGATAACCAAACCTTGGAAACAACCAAGATGCCAGTCACATGAGGAATGGTTTAAAAAGATGTGGTATTTTTATACAATGGAGTATTACTCAGCTATAAAGAATGATAAACCTAAAGCCTTTATGTTGAAGTGGATGCCACTTGCACATATATTCATAAGTGAAATAAACCAGACCCACATGTGTATATATTGTATAGTCTCCCTAGTGTAAGAACTCAAAAGAAGAAATTAAAATAGAAAATATAACAAAATTAAAAGGAATGTGAGAACTTAAGGATTAAACGACGATGGGAGGGCAAGGAGAAAAGCTGGGAAACATGACAGGGGCACAGCCATATATTTATATGTACAAGATGGTTAAGACAATGATTCTGAAAGTCTTCAGCAGGTTTTTGAAACTAGTAGCTAATTAGTAGCATTTTCATCATGACTAACTAAATATGCTGGTATCTGCAAACTAAGCAACTGCACTGAAGATAGCAATGAGTATTACTAGGGTCATGATTGGAGTCTCTGTCATTCTCATCTTCTAAATGTATACTGCTTGTCATGTCATACTTATTACTGCCATACTATCTAGTAAATATTTGTTTAAAAAATAAAGAGGTAATAAAGGAAGACAAAAAAAAATAGTCATAGAATTGTCTTGCTACAATGTTGTATATGTTTACATTTCTAAGTTTCTGTGTAAAAATATGCAATTGTTTATTCCTATTTGTTTATTTTTCTTTTTTAACTTTTTTTCTTTTTATTTCTTCACATTCTGTGTCACCACAACCTGAGGTTAAAAACCCTGTACTAGAAAGAAGACAAAATATCAAAGTTCTCAGAGGAAACTGTGTGATCACATGGGTGCAAAGATCTACATTTTTCATGCTCTAATTCTGTTGAAGAATCTCAATGCAAATGAAGAAGCTTGGAGGGGTTTGCAAGATAGCCCAGAGGTCAAAGCACCTGCCTGACAAGCACAAAGACCCAGGCCAGATCCTCAGTACTGCATGTGCCAGCCCCACACTGAGCCAGCCACTGAAACCAGGTGTGGTGGTGCATGACTGTAATCCCAGCGCTGAGACAGGAAGATCACTACAAGTCCAAGCTGAGTAGCAAGACCCTGTACCAAATAAGTTAATAAAAGAATAAAAAAAGAAGAAGATTGGGAAGATATCTGAGAAATCAGTAGTGATATGTTTTTGTTTGTGTTTAAGGATGCATGGAAAATGTGAAATTCACTTTGAAGTGGGAAGAAAAAGAAAATAATATTTACAATACAAAATGTGACTACATGATAAACAAGAATAACTACTTGACCCAAACCATGGAAGGGGCTCAAGTTAATGGTCTTAGGTGAATCTCATCCATCTGAATACTCAAGATCCCAGACTTTTTGTGCTAAAAGTTGTAAGTTCAACCAGAGAAAAGAAGTTAAACTTTCAAGCATTCTATTTGGGCTACATGTTCAGGAAAATTGCTGCCACTCTTTTATCTGTGATGAAATTCTGACATTTGCATTTGAGTGACACCTCAGACAAGTCCAAAACTAAACATTTTCTATGGGCTTCATGTTTGGGATAATGACTGAAGCTTCTGAGTCTATTAATATTTTCAAAACATTTCATTTTCTTAAAGAAAATATGTATTTAAATTTCAAACCATAAACCATGTAAAATTAAGAGTTGTTTTTCAAAAACTATGGAAGGAATATAGGCTGGCTAATCAAATCTCAAAGAACAGTGTGGGAAAATTTAATAGCAACAAACATTTGATCACCAAATTGTGTATCATTTAAGCATAATAATAGAATCAGAGATGGTAACACTATAGGATGTGTGTGTAATTTAAAATATGATTTTTAATTTTCCAATACTATTCTCATTATAAGGTGCTATCAGGCACAGGCACAGAGCTTTCCTGGAACCATTTCAGAACTTTAGTAGGCTCTGGGAAGCTTGCAGGACTCTGGAAAGCTCTGACCTTTCTCAGCACCCAAAGCATAGGCATGAAGCTTCTGCTAGTGCCAATCCAAACTTTTAAGAACTTAGAAGGATTCTGAATGCCCTGCATAATGCAGGAAAGCTGCAATCTGTGGTCCCAGTGCATGCAGACATGGAGCTTTCCTGCAGTTATGCAAGAACTTTGGCAGAATCTGAGCAGCCTATGGGCTCTCACTGTAAGATTACCCAGAGCTTCAAAAATGCCAAAGTGTAGAAGCAAAAGACAATCACAATCCTCTAGGCCATCCAGAATAAGTCCAGGAGACGATGATATACAAAAACTTGGAAATCACATACCTAAACCTCTGAAATGAAGGCAACTGAATTAAAGAAGCAAGTCCATCAGGATATGGAAGAAATAAGATCAGAAATAGCCACTCAAGTCAAAAAAAAAAAAAATGGACGACAATCATGAAAGAATTGCTCACTATAGCTAAAGAAGATACAGGTAGAAAAATAGAGAAGATTAGAAAAATGATGGAAACACTGAATGAACAATATAAGAAAGAACTAGAATGCATGAAACAGATTCAAACAGATATCCAAGAAATTAAGAACTGCACTGGCAAAACTACTTGAATGAAACTGAAGATAGAAGCGAGAGAAAGGGAGCAAGGAAGGAGTGAAGGAGGTAGAGAAGAGTGGAGGATCAAGGAGTTGGAGTGCAGCTTGAATGCTCCATAGTAAGGAGGTTTGTGAGAGAGAATCCCTAGCAGGATAGGGAACAAGCAGAGAGGCAGGCAGGCAGAGATGGTGTGGGGGGCTGTGGCTCCTGTGTCCCTCCCTGGGGTGTGAGAGAGGCACTGATTTATGCTTGAGGCTGCAGCGCGGTCCCGTGCAGAGATGAGGAGGCAATTAGGAAGGTAAAAATAACAGGACCATGGCTCAGTTTCCAACACCTTTTAGTGGCAGCCTGGGTATCTGGGCCATAACAGTAAAGGAAAGTGTGAAGTGTGATCAACAGTTCCATAGTTTAAAGCCAATATCTGGATTTATTACTGGTGATCAAGAAAGAAACTTTTTTTTTCAATCTGGGTTACCTCAACCTGTGTTAGCACACATATGGGTGCTAGCTCACATGAATAATGATGGAAGAATGGATCAAGCGGAGCTTTCCATAGACATGAAACTTATCAAACTGAAGCTACAAGGCTATCAGCTCCCCGCTGCACTTTCTCCTGTCATGAAACAGCAGCCAGTTGCTATTTCCAGGGCACGATCATTTGGTGTAAGTGGTATCACCAGCACACCACCACTTACAGCTGTTGCTCGAGTGCCAATGGTTTCCATACAGTTGTTGGGATGTCTCCCTCACTAGAATCTTCTGTTCCTCCAACAGCAGTGCCTCCCTTGGCTAATGGGACTCCCCTTGTCATCCAGGCTCTGCCTGCCTTTGCTTATCCTTCAGCCACATTACCAAAGAGTTCTTCCTTCAGTAGATCTGGTCCAGGGTCACAGTTAAACACTACATTACGGCAGACAGAATCATTCAATGTGGCCAGTGTCTCTCCAGCAACAGAATGGGTTGTGCCTCGGTCCTCAAGACTAAAAATACAAGCAGTTATTCAATAGTCATGACAAAACTATGATTGAGCACCTAACAGGTCTCCAAACAAGAAATATTCTTATGCAATCAAGTTCATCACAGGCTCAGCTGGCTTTAAAATGAATCTTTCTGATATTGATCAACATGGAAAACTCACAACAGAAGAATTTACCCTATTTATCCTGGCTATGCAACTAATTGATGTTGTTATGTTTGGCCAGCCACTGGCACCTGTCCTGCCTCCAGAATATATTCCAACTTCATTTAGAAGAGTCTGATCTGGCAGTAGGATATCTGTCATAAGCTCAGCATCTGTAGATCAGAGATTATCAGAAGAACTAGCATTAGAAGATGAAGAGCAAGAGTTAGAAAAGAAACCACCTGTGACATTTGAAGACAAAAAGCAGGAGAATTTTGAACGTGGAAATCTGGAACTGGAAAAATGGAGACAAGCACTCTTGGAGCAGCAGCCCAAAGAACAAAAGTGCCTGGCTCAGGTGGAGTGGATGGAACAGGAGAAGAAGGAACATGAGCACCAGGAGCAGGAGCGCAAGCGGCAGCTGAAGCGGGAGAAGAGGCTAGAAAAACAGAGGAAGCTCAAAAAGCAGAGAGAACAAGAGAGGAGAAATGGCATAGAGGTGGGAGGCTGCAAAATGAGGACTTAAAAGGCAACATCAACTTGAATGGAAACGGAATTTAAGGCAAGAACTTCTGAATTAGAGAAACAAAGAACAAAAAGACATTGTTGTCCAGAAAGCGAAGAAAAAGATTTTGGAATTTGAATTAGAAGCTCTAACTGACAAGAAGCATCAACTAGAAGGGAAACTGCATGGTAACAGGTGTCGACTGGCCACTCAAAGGCAAGAAATTGAGAGTATGAACAAATCCAGAGAGTTGAGAATTGCTGAAATCACTCATTTGCAGCAACAGTTACAGGGATCTCAGCAAATACTTGAAAGACTTATTCCAGAAAAACAGATACCCAATGACCAATTAAAACAAGTTCAACAGAATAGTTTGCACAGAGATTCACTTCTTCACTCAAAAGAGCCTGAGAATCAAAAGAGCTAGCTCGGCAGCAGCTACAAGACCATCTGGATGAGGTGGAAAAAGAAACTAGGTGAAAACAGCAGGAGATTGATATTTTCAATAACCAGCTAAAGAAACTTGCTTTCATGGCAGGCTCACTCTATGGAGGCAGTGAAAGGCAAAACATTCAGCAATAAGGGGAGAAAAGAAAAGAGCTAGAGAAAGAGCTGCAGAACAGAATGTGAAGTCAGGAAAAAAGTGCATGCAAAGGGAAACAGTGATGGAAAAAAAAAGATCCAGAAAGAGGTGATGGAGAGGCAGCAAGAGGAATCAGAGTGAATTCCAATAACAACATTGCTCTCCTAATCAGTAGAATAATATTTGACTGTTTCACGGTTTATTATCTTATTTTGTTTAAGATTAAAATTATCTGCAAGATCCTTTGGAAAAACCTTCTGCAAAGAAATAATAAAATCCTCTACTCCTTAAAAGAAAAAGAAAGAAAGTGAAGTTAGACTTTCAGACCTTGAAGGCAGTGTTGCAGCAAATGGATGTGAAATAAAAGATCTCTTAAAACTAAAAAGGAACCAGGAAATCAAAATTCAGCAGCTACAAGGCAATGCAAAAAATAATAATAATTTAAGAAGAATAGGTATCAATGAAGCAACAGAAGACAGCACAAATAACATAAAAAAGGCTATTTGCAGAAAGTTTTCCAAACATAACAAAAGAACCTGATATACTGATAAGTGAGGCATACAGAACTCCACACAGCCATTATCATAATAAAACTACACCTAGACACATAATGAAGATCTCAGAAATTGAGCAAAAGAATAAAATATTAAAAGCTGCTAGAGTTGCTGGCTGGGCCATGTTAATGGCCAGGTGGGAGAGACAAAGAGGAGGAGAGGTGACATTGATGATAAAAATCCATTCAAGAATTTAGATATTACATCTGTAGTATATTCAATTCTCTCAGTTGTAAGAAACACTGGATACTTCATAAGAATTGTCATCAATTATGTACAGAGAGCCAAAATCTGTTACTGAAACTCCCTGAACTGCTTGCCTAGGCCAGTTACACTAGAAAACAAAGAAGTTGAAAGAGAAGTCTGGCATATTCTCTGGATGACTGGCAGAATTTGACATCAATATGACATTAAGGCCCACTGTGATTCCAAGGATTTCATGATTAAATAGAAACAAAAATAAAAATACAAATTCATAATAGTGGTTAGTGTGATTGAAATAAATTTGATCTTTACTTGGGAAATGTGTACTACACCATTATTCTGTAGTAATATATAATAATTGTCTTAGTAACTGACTTTAAAGATTATGACTTTATTCATAAAATGTACATAGTTACACCCTTTACAATTGGATTCTCTTACTCTAAGGGGAATGCAGGGAGAACAATAGCTATGTACTAAATGACTTAATTTAAGGACTGTGATTTTTGCATGGAATTTTTTGCTTGAGATTCATGAAACTGTGCTCTCATCTAGATTTTATTTCAAATATATTTCTATTTGCAAATAGCCACGTGGAGTTTCATAAGAAAACATCTTTTTGAGTCTATACTTACATTTCATGAAAAAGAATAGTAACATACTGTACAGAATCAGTGTGCATACAATAGTTCAATTTATAAATTAGTATGTTCAGAACTATTAACTAGGTTGTGTCAAGATGATTTAATAATCAAGTATGATTTGGAAATAACCCTTGTGTATTCAGAAGAGCTATTAAAAGTCCCTGATTTTGGTGTATGTCTACTTATAACATGTTATGGTTTGTGTCTAATTGTCCTCACAAAGCCTCATGTAAGTTATAGGGCAGACATGGCTGGAGGAACAGAAAGTGGCTTGAGGGGCAGGGCCACAGGAACAGGGAAGGGCTCAAGGATGGGGCCATAGAGGTTTGGCCATTAAACTAGCAGCATGCACTTTGCCCCCCCCCCAAAGCCTGCACTCTCTCAGAGGTGTAGAGAAAGTCAACCTGGACATGGTGGCACCCCAGCCTCTATTCCAGATCATGTAGTGCAGGTTCGCAGTGTCTGTGACTGAGGCAACCTTATACATAGAGGAGATGGTTGGGAAGACATGGGTATTGACCCTCTCTCCTGAGCAAATAAGGCTCTGAGGTTTGCTATGTAATTCAGGCTGTTTTGAACTATGAAACCTCCAGTAACTGAGCTAAATAAACCTTTCCTTCCTTCATTTTGTGTGTCACGTATTTGTCCCAGCAGAGAGAGAAGAGTAATTAACACAAAGTATTAAAGCAGTACTAGGAAATAAATAAATAAAATGAAAGCTGCTAAAGAGAAGAAACAGATCACCTACAATGGAAAGCCAACATGAATCATGGCAAAGACCCCTCCGGAGCCAGCCCAAGCCCTGCAAGTGTCTGGGAGGGCTTCTGAGCTCCCCTACACTGGCTGGACCTCCCTAGACCAATCCCATGCTCGCCCCAAGAGTGAGACCTTCCACTGCAATCTCAGGGACACTCCACCCCTCTATAGCCAGACATAGCCTAGGCCCATCAAGTGTGTGGAAGAGTATTCATGCTCCCCTGCACCCACTGGACCTCCTTGGACCAAGCCCAGGCCTACCCTGAGAGTGAGACTTTCCACTGCGCTCTCAGAGCACCTACACACCTCCGGAGCTAGCCCAAGCCCACCACATGAGTGAGAACTTCTGCTGCATTCTCAGGACCCCTCTAAACCCATTAGCCCAGGCCTGGCCAGTGTTGCACGAAAGCTCTACACAAAATGCCAGAGGGCAGTGCTGTAAAAAACGACAAAGACAAGGAACAAAATGCAATCTCAGGCCCTAAGCCTGAACAAGTGCACAGTACCCAAGCACAGAAGAAATTGGGAATCACACACCTAAAATATCTGAATCAATAAAGTCTGAAGAAAAGAAACAACCACAGAAAGGTATAAAGTAACTCAACTCAGAAATGACCTCTGAAATAAAAATTAAAAAAAGAAATCTCTGAATTAATACTGCCTGAAGTAAAGAATCAAATGCAGAAACATGAGATCCACCCATCCCCAGGCCCCGCGACTGTGTGGGAGAACTTCTGCTCTCTCCTAGGATCGCTGGACCAAGAACAGGCCCGACATGCAAGAGAGACCTTTCCCCCACATTCTGTGGACCTCCCCCTCCCATCAAGAGCCAACATAGCCCATCTTAGCCAACATAGCCCACCCTGTGAGTGAGAACTTCCATGGTCCTCTAGTGACTACCCCAGATGCACCCATCCCCAGGCCCGTGAGTGTGTGATTGAGCTTCTGCTCTGTCCTGCTCCCACCAGAACAAACCTAGGCCAGCCCCACCAGAGAGACCTTTCCCTGCATTCTGCAGACATCCCCCAACACTCAGGAACCAGCATAGGCCATCCTGCATGCCACATCCAGCCCAGCCCAGGCCCAGTAAGTGTGTAGGAGAACTATCAGCTTACCTGTGTCCGCAGGACCTCTTCAGACCAAAACTCAGGCACACCTCGTGAGTAAGACCTGCTACAACACCTCAGCACCTCTCCACCCCCTGGAGCACCGCCCCCAAGCCCGCCCAATGAGTGAGAACTTCTGTAACACTCCTGAGACCCCCAGATGCAGCCCAAGCCCGGGACTGGCTAGTATGTGGGTGTGCTTCTGCTCTCCCTTGTGCCCCCTGGGCCAGGGGTACAACAGAGGGGCAACACAGGTTCACTGTTGTGCCAACAGGGCACTGGAAAAATTCGAATTTAATAGAGCTGCCCCCGAATTTCAGTAGGTACTAAGGGTATAACTGCACCAAAGCTCTACACCAGAGGTCAGAGGTCAGTGCTATATGAAATGAAAAAGAGAAGGAGCAAAATGAAATCTCACAACTCAAACCCACCCAGAACAAGTACAGAGGACACTAGCTCAGCTGAAATGTATAAATTAATAGCATTGGAAGTAAAGAAAAAAGCAGCAGAAAGATAAAAATAAACTCAGAGAGGAAATAATTTCAGAAATAAAAAAAGAAATCTCTGAATTCATAGCACCTGAAGTAAAGAATAAAATTCAGAGACACATGGAAGAAAGCAAATCTGAAAAAAATCTCTGCAGTAAAATAATTAATAACTGCTTCTAAAGAACACACTGATAAAAAAATAAAAGAGCTTTAAAAAATGACAGATTCCTTGAATGAGCAATACAGGAAAAAAATAGATCACATAAAGCAGAGTCAAAGAGATATAGAGGAACTTAAAATCTCAACCATATGCCTGCAAAACAGTTTGAATGCAAGTGGAAACACAGTTTCAGATCTTGAAGACATTGGTGCAGCTAGAGAAAAGGTAAGAAAAGATCTTTTAAAAACAACTAAGATGCAGGAAAAAAGTACTCATCACCTGCAAAACAATGCAAAGATGAACAATGTGAGACTAATAGGTATCAATGAGAAGAGCAGGGTCAACACAAATGATATAAAAATAATATGGAAAGAAATAATAGCAGAAAACCTCCCAAATATAAAGAAACAATATGACGCTCAGGTAACCAAAGCATACAGAATACCAAATAACTTCAACCCAATTAAAAATACACCAAGACACATAATAGTAAAGATCTCAGAAATCCAGCACAAGAATAATATACTGAAAGCCGCTGGAGAAAGAAGCAGATCGCCTAAAAAGGAAAAACCCATTAGAATTATGGCTGACTTCACTAAACAAAGCATGAAGGCAAGAAGACGATGGAACACAGTACCTCAAGTTCTCTTTGTAAACAAATTCCAAAACTATACCCTGCCAAATTCTCTTTCAAGATTGATGGAGAAATGAAATATTTCTGTGACGAAGAATAAAAAAATAATTTCATGATCACAAAGCCAAAACTATGCAGACTACTGAAAGATGTTCCAGAGAAGGACAAAAATGATCATAACTCCAGGAAAGAGAACAGAAGGAACCCACTAAATAGGGCAAACAATTAAACACAGCACAAGAAAGAGTAAACAACAGCAGGTAAATAACATATCAATCATAAGTCAACACAACTCAATAATAACTGTGAACATAAATGGACTCAGTTCACCAGTTAAGAGAAATAGACTGGCACAGTGGATTAGGAAACAAAATCCAACAATATGCTGTATAAAAGAAGCACATTTAACAAATAAAGAAATACATAAGCTGAAAATCAAAGGATGAAAAACAATACTACATGTCCCAGTACCTCAGAATAAAGCATGGGGAGAAATCCTGTTTTCAGACAGTCTCAACTTCAAACCAAACATGATGAAATAAATGATGAAGAAGGCCACTATATACCGATTAGGGGAAAAATTCAAGAGGAACAGGTAACACTCATAAATGTATAAGCACCAAACATGAGAGCACACAACTGTATAAGACAAATTTAATGGACATGAAAAATTTAATATCCAATATCAAAATCTTAACAGGAAACCTTATTGACACCTGATTTAAAAAAGATAGGTCATACAGACAAAAAATTAGCAAACAAGTAGCAGAACCAGAGAATGAAACCAATAGACTTAGTGGACATATCAGAGTGTTCCACCCAGCCACAACTGAATACACATTCTTTTTTAGCTGCACATGGGTCATTTTCTAAAATAGACCACATACTAGTCCACAGGTCAATCTTAAGAATATGCAAGAAAACAGATATCATCCTATGCATATTATCTGATCACAGTGCAATGAAACAGAAAACAAATGACAAAAGAAACAAGAAAAAGCCCTAAATACATGGAAATTAAACAAAAACCTACTCAGCAATAAATAGGTCACAGATGAAATTAAACAAGAAATTCAACAATATCTACAATTCAATGAAAATTCAACCAGAATTTATCAGAATTCATGGGAAGCAATGAAAGCAGTTCTCCAAGGGAAATTCATAGCTATGAACTCACACATTAGGAAAACAGAACGGGAACAAATAAAAACCCTAATGCTGCACCTCCAACATCTAGAAGACTTAGAGTAAATGAAAGCCAGAGCCCAAAGACAGGAAGAAATCATAAAGATTGGAGCAGATATTAATTCAATTGACACGAAGAAAACAGTTCAAAGAATTAATAAATCAAAAATCTGGTTCTTTGAAAGACTAAATAAAGTTGATAAGCCCCTAGCTAACCTCATCAAAAAGAGGAAAGAAAAATTTAAATACAAGTGAAAAGGGTGTAGTCAACACAGACACAGTGGAAATTCAGAAGATTGTCAATAACTACTGTGAGAATCTTTATGCTTACAGAATAGGAGACACAGAAGAAATGGACAGATTCCTCAAAAGGTACAAATTACCAAAATTGAACCAAGAAGATACAACAACTCTCAATAACCCAATAATAGCCAATGAAATATGAAATGTAATAAAAAGCCTGCCGACAAAGAAATGTCCAGGTCCTGATGGATTCACAGCTGCATTCTACAAGAAACTTATAGAAGATATAATGCCTACACTCCTCAGATTCTTCAGTGAAATTGAAAAGAAAAGAGTTCCCCCAAAATCATTCCTGGTGGCAAGTATTACACTGATACCAAAACAATGGAAAGACTCAACTAAAAAAGAGAGCTACAGGCCAATCTTCCTCATGAACATAGATGCAAAAATACTCAATGAAATCCTAGCAAATAGAATACAGCAAATCATCAAGAAGATCATACATCATACCAGGTAGGGTTCATCCCAGGGATGCAAGGATGTTTCAATATTCAAAAATCTATAAATATAATACACTATATCAATAGAGAGAAATCTACAAACCACATGATCATCTCAATTGATGCATAAAAACCTTTTGACAAAATCCAACACTCATTCATTTCAAAGTCCTACACAAAATTGGAATAGAAGGCCTCTACTTCAAATTGATACAATCCATGCATTACAACCCAACGGCTAATATAACTCTAAACAGGGAAAATCTTAAATCTTTTACTCTCAGATCTGCTACAAGAAAAGGATGTGCTCTATCATCCTTCCTGTTCAATATAGTTCTTGTATCATTAGTGAGAGCCATTAGATAAGAGAGAGAAAACAAATAAGAATAGGTAAGAAGTTAAATTATCATTATTTGCAGATAATATAATACTTTACTTGAAGTATCAAAAAAGTCCACTGAGAAGCTGCTAGAATTGATACACAAATTCAGTGGCATAACAGGATACAAAGTAATACCCAAACATCAAAAGCATTCCTTTACACAGATAACAAACACAGTGAAAGAGAAATTAGAGAAACAATACCTTTTACAATAACATTGCAGAAAATGAAATACCTTGGAATATATCTAATTAAAGAAGTCAAAGACCTTTATGAGGACAATTACAGTAACCTGAAAAAGAGATTGTAGAGGATTTCAGAAAATGGAAATATATTCCCTGCTCCTGGATAGGAAGAACCAACATCGTGAAGATGGCCACACTCCCAAACTTGTTGTACAGATTTAATGTAATCCCTGTCCACCTACCAGCAACATACCTCCCAGACCTAAAGAAATCAGTCCTAAACTTTATTTGGAACCAGAAAAGACCTAGAATAGCAAAGGCAATCCTGGCCAACAAAGACAAGGCAGGAGGCATTGCAATTCCTGACTTGAAATTATACTACAAAGCTACTGTGATAAAATCAACATGGTGTTGGCAACAAAATAGACCTGAGGATCAATGGAATAGACTAGAAGACGCAGAGGCCTCTACAAACACACTCAGCTACCTGATTTTGGACAAAGGGCCAAACACATATACTGGAAGAAAGATACCCTCTTTAACAAATGGTGTTGGAACAACTGGCTCTCTACATGCCAAAAACTAAAACTTAACTCAGCTTGATCACCATGCACTAAGCTAACGTCAAAACTGATGAAAGATTTAAACATTAGAACATGAACACTAAATTTCCTGGAAGAGAAAGGAGGAACAACTCTTGAAGACACAGGGATAAGCAAAGAGTTCATGAACAAATATCAAATCCCAGGGTAACACTTGAAAGAATTAACAAATGGGACTTACTCTTATTTAGAAGTTTTTACACATCAAAAGAAATTACAAACAAAGTGAAAGGAAAATCCACAAATTGGGAAAAAGTCTTGACTAATATGCACTCAGACAACAGTCTGATCCCCAGAATTTATACACATCTAAAAAACTTTAGGGACCCTAAATTTAATGACCAAATCCAGGAATGTGCATCTGAAATGAGCACAAACTTCTTGGGTGACTATATTAAACAAGCAAATCAATATAAAAAAATTTCTCCCCATGGCTAGCAATCCAGGAAATGCAAATCAAAACATCACTGAGATACCATCTCACCCCACAAACAATGGCTATCATAAACAAATCAACCAACAACAAATGTTGGAGAGGCTGTGAGTTAAAAGGAACACTTCTCCACTGCTGGTGGGAATGTAGACTGCTGCAACCATTAGGGAAATAAGTATGTAGTTTCCTTAAGCAACTAGGACTGGAAATCCCATTCAAACCAGCTATCCCCCTACTGGGAATTTTCCCAGAGGAACTGAAAACATCATATCATAGTGATATATCTGTACCTATGTTTACAGCAGCACACTTTATGATAGCCAAATCTTGGAAACAACCAAGATGCCCGTCACATGAGGTTGGAAAAGATGTCGTATTTTTATAAAATGAAGTATTACTCAGCTATAAAGAATGAAAAACTTGAACCCTGTTTATTTAAGAGGATGCCACTTGAATATATACTCATAAGTGCAATAAATCAGACCTACATGTTTAAAGATCATATACCCTCCCTAATATAAGTTCTGAAAAGAAGAAATAAAAATACATAGTTATAACACAATTAAAAGGAAAGTGAGAACTTGAGGATTAGACAATGAATAGAGGACAAGGACAAAAGCTAGGAAACATGACAGGGCCAAAGTCGTACATTTATATGCACAAGATGGGGAAGGCACTGGTCCTGAGAATCCTCGGCATGTTTTTGAAACTAGCAGTTAATTGGTAGGACTCTCACCCTGACTAAATATATATGCTGAAACCTGTAAATTAAGTAACTGCACTGAAGTTAGCACAAACATTAGGTTCCAATATAGTCCAGTAGTCCCGAGCCTGGATGTACTGATGACTCAGAACATAATGGTAGGGTCATGCTTGGAGTGCCTGTCATCCTGGTCTTCTAAATATGTACTGCTTGTCATGACATGCCAGTTATGGCCATACTGTCTGTCAAGTAAATGTTTGCTTAAACGAGGGTAATAAATGAAAACAAGAGACAAGAAAAACATAGTTAGAGGATTGTCCTGCTACAAGGCTGTATGCAGCTAGATTTCTAAATTTCTGTGTAAAAATACGTAACTGTTTATTTCTATTTTTAAAATATTTTTTGTTTTTTATTCTATTCTTCATATTCTGGGAGGACTTAAAGTTTAACATATCAATACTTGATGGAAAATACCTGTTTCATGTTATGCCTAAGATGTTTGATATATTCAGACAGAGAGTGAGGTTAAACCCAACTGCATATGTTGTACGGTAGTAATAATAAGCTTCTCTTCTTCAGGGTTAACAACCTAAGTTTGCAGCTCAAAAATTAGAGAAAAAGAAAGGCTGCAAGTACAGTCAACATTTTGGCCCGAGCTTTTCAAGTTCAGTGATGACTCAGAACATAGAGATCCTATACTGTAACACCATGTAACTCAGGTGTGTCCCAAATTTTCTGATCAAGAAGACTACGGGGCCACAGAGGAAAGTGATTGATGATGTAGAGTGTGCCTAAGGAAAGTCATGTGGAGAGCAAACTTCTCTAAGGCTTTCACAGAGAACAAATTGGTCAAGCTATGGCCTTGATTCATCCACATGGCTGACACTGACAAAGGATCTACAAACTGCATTACAGAGCTTCAGGATAAATCCTGAGGGGATTTGACTGACCTTGTCAGATTTAAAGGGTACATTTCTTGTTATGTAGGTCTTGCTTTATCTTGGTCTTAACTATCCAGCAGAAAAAGTATAAGCAAAGTATAAAAGTAAAGCCATATTAATATGCTGAGCTCTAAAAGGTTCAAGTCAATAACTTCTGACATTACTAGTCTTATGGAAAACCCACTAGTATTATGGACTATTGGACTATATTAGAATGTTTTGCTGAATGCACTCATGATAATGGAATGCCCTTTCTGACAAAACTAACCAAAAAGGGGAATACAAATGAATGACCGTTTTGTATCTGTATACTCAGGATAGATATATAGCTATTGTCTCTTAATTCTATAAATAAGAGATATTTATTGTAATAGTGTTTGTGGACCAGATGTCATATCTGCATCTTGTACAATTAATAACCACTAAAACAAAAATATTCAATGTATTAATTATTGAAACTGTGCTAGTTATTGGTTTTGAAACTGTCTCATTGCTATTTGTTTCTCAATAAAATTATAGAAAATAAAAATAAAATAAATTAAAAGCATATTTGCACACACACACACACACACACACACAAAGAATTATGGCAGATTTCTCCACAGAAGCCATCAAATCAAGAAGAGCTTGGAGTGAAATATTTCAGGTCCTGAAATAAAATAACTTCTAACCCCAATTGATGTACCCTGCAAAATTATCTATCAAATTCAATGGTGAAATTGGATATTTCCATGACAAAGAACAACTGAAGAAATTCATGACCATTTCAGAAAATGGAAAGATATTCCATGCTCCTGGATAGGAAGAACCAACATCATGAAGATGGCCATACTCCCAAAATTGCTGTACAGATTTAAGGCAATCCCTATCAAACTGTCACCAACATACCTCCCAAACATAGAGAAATCATTTCTAAATTTTATTTGGAACCAAAAACGACCTAGAATAGCAAAGGCAATCTTGGCCAATAAAGACAAGGCAGGAGGCATCACAATTCCTGACTTGAAATTATACTACAAAACCATTGTGATAAAATCAACATGGTATTGGCAACAAAATAGACCTGAGGATCAATGGAATAGATTAGAAGGTGCAGAAGCATCTATGAACATACTCAGCCATCTGATCTTTGACAAAGGGGCCAATCATACTTACTGGAAGAAAGATAGCCTCTTTAACAAATGGTGCTGGAAAACATGGCTTTGTACATAACACCAAACAAACACTACAAAGATGTTATGGCTTATGTCTAGTTGTCCTCCCAAAGCCTCATACAGTCATGGCATGGGGACTTCTAGAGATTGAGATTAACTCATGATCCACTAGGATTATATGTTTTACTGCTGGATTATGGGTGTGAGTACTTCCCGCTGTCTGGAGCAGATAGCCTGAATGTAACATAAGAGACATAGTTGGTGCTACTCTCTGTTGCCATTGTTGGTGCTACTCTTCCCATTTGCTGTCTTTCTCTTTGCCACCACCTTGGAAGGTTTCTCTCTGCCATGTGCCACTCTGCCTTGGAACCAGGTGAGTATGTGAGTCAAATAAACCTTTCTTTCTTTCATTTTGGGTGTCAGCTATTTGTCCCAGCAACAAGAGAAGAGCATCAAGTAGGGTTGTTGTTGTGACTAAACTGGACCATGTGGATTACAGCCTTTTGGGAATGGCTAATGGGAAGGATAGGAAAGGTTTGGAGGGGTCGCTTACTAGTGAAAAGCTGGAACACCTTCATCTCTTCTGTAGGGGAAATTCTGGAGCTGAGAAAACCCAGAAGGCTGATAGAAAGCCTACCTATAAAGACAAGGCCGGAAAGGTTTCTTCTGGGAAGAAGGACTGCATTAGTTGCTGGACTCCAGATGATTTATGTTATGGCTTGGCTCAAAGTTTGCCTGAATTTTGCTCATGTCCAGAGACTTTGCCTGAGACTGAGATTAAGCATGGTGGAAGATTAATCTTTCAAAAGAAATTTCAAAGCAACCAAATATTGGGGCAGTAGCATGGCTGTTGTTGGGAGCTCTTAACAAATTTATGTTGAGAATCAATTACAAAGAGACCCTTTTTCTCAGTGGGTTTGCCACAAGAGCACAGGTAAGTGAAAGCCATCACTAAATCAAAGTCAACATGGGAAAGGAAAAGACACGCATGATATCGTCATCATCATACACAGGGACTCTGGCAAATCTACCATCACCAGCCATCTGATGTACAAATGCAGTAGCATCAACAAAAGAACCACTGAAAAATTTGAGAAGGAGGCTGCGAGATGAGGAAGGGTTCATTCATATATGCCTGCATCTTGGACAAGCTGAAAGCTGAGCATGAGCATGGTATCATTATTGGCATCTCCTTGTGGAAATTTAAGACCAGCAAGTATTATGTGACCATCACTGATGCCTCTGGACACAGAGACTTCATCAAAAACATGATTACAGGCACATCTCAGGCTGACTGCTGTTCTGATTGCTGCTGCTGGTATTGCTGAATTTGAAGCTGATATCTCCAAGAATGAGCAGACCTTGAGCACGCCCTCTGGCTTACACACTCGTGTGAAACAACTAATTTTTGGTGTTAACAAAATGGATTCCATGTATCCATCCTACAGCTGGAAGAGATATGAGAAAATTAAGGAAGTCAGCACCTACATTAAGAAAATCAGCTACAAGGATGTCGTAGCTTTTGTGTCAATTTCTTGTTGGAATGGTGACAATATGCTGGAGCCACGTGCTAATATGCTTTGGTTCAAAAGAGAAGGACACTCATAAAAATGGCAATGCCAGCAGAACTACACTACTTGAAGCTTTGGATTGTATCCTTCCACCCACTTGCCCAACTGACAAGCATTTCTGGCTGCCCCTCCACAATGTCTACAAAATTGGTGGTATTGGCATGGTTCCTGTAGGCCAAGTGGAGAGTGGTGTTCTCAAACCTGGCATGGGGGTCACCTTTGCTCCAGTCAATGTCATAACTGAAATCAAGTCTGTTTAAATGCACTATGAAGCTTTGAGTGAAGCGACAATGTGGGCTTCAACGTCAAGAATGTGTTTGTCAAAGATGTGCAGCATGGCAATGTTGCTGGTGACAACAAAAATGACCCACCAATTGAAGCAGCTGGTTCCACTGCTCAGGTGATTATTCTGAACCATCCTGGCCAGATCAGTGCACGCTATGACCTTGTACTGGATTGTCACATAGCTCACATTGCTTGCAAGTTTGCTGAGCTGAAAGAAAAGATTGATCGCCAGTCTTGTAAGAAGCTGGAAGATGCACCCAAGTTTTTGAAATCTGGTGATGCTGCCATTCTTGGCATGGTTTCAGGCAAGCCTGTGTGTGTTGAAAGCATCTCCGACTATGCATCTCTGGGTCATTTTGCTGTTTACAATATTAGATAGACAGTTGCTGTGGGTGTCATCAAAGCTGTAGATAAGAAGGCTGCTGGAGCTGGCAAGGTCACCAAGTCTGCCCAGAAAGCTCAGAAGACTAAATGAATATTATGCCTAACACATGCCATCTAAGTCTTTTTTTTCCATTTATTTTTATTTTATTGAAATACAAATGC
>PVKA01020787.1:26794-39878 GCA_004027165.1 Ctenomys sociabilis
TATTTACCTAGTGGATGACCATAGCACTAAAAGCCGACATAATATCCTGTCCTACCACCAATAGTGCAGATCTTGCCTCTCATAGAATTATGTAGAAGCACAGCGTTATCTATCCCAACTGTACTGTCTATACACACACAGGATGATTTTTTCTTTCTACAACCCTTCCTTTGTCTACACCTGTCAAAAGTGGGCACTCGTCTTAATCAGTAGAGGAAGACTGGTCTCAGAATGCTTCTGGCAAATGGCAATTTAAGTATAATAGTGAATGACTGGTTAATGATAACAATGCATCATAAAAACTTCAGAAGGAAAGGAGAATGTTTTGTGGACCATTTGTGTGCGTGTGTGTGTGTGTGTGTGTGTGTGTGTGTGTGTGTGTGTGTGTGTGTGTTTGTAAGTTAGTTTCTAAAATCAATACATTTTTTATTTTTTAATTAATTTTATTGACAAGCAAACATCAATGAAACAGTTTAAAAACATGTTATTAGGACAGTTACAATAATTAATCATTGCATATTGTTGTCTTCATAATAATTATTCACAGTACAAGATGAAGACATAATATCCTGTCCAAACACTATTAGTACAAATATTTCTTCTCATTTAATTAAGAGAAAGTAGCTGTATAATTTGTATATACAGATACAAAATGGTTCTTCATTCGTATCCCCTTTTTTGTTTAGTTTTGTGCATATTCTATTGCCATTTAAATATTACAGGTGCATGAATGCATCAAAATAATCCAATATAGTCCAGTAGTCCATAATAGTAGTGGGTTATGCATATGACTGACAATGTTAGAAGTTGTTGACTTGAGCATTTCACAGCTCAGCATATTTATATGGCCTTACTTTTTAATACCTCGTTTTTATACTTTTCTGCTGGATGGTTAATAATAAAATATAACAAGACCTATATAATAATAAATGTAATTTTAAAATCTGACAAGGTCAGTCAAATACCCTCAGGACTTATCCTGAAACCCTGTACTGCAATTTACAGAACCTTTGTCGGTGTCAGCCATGTGGATGAGTGATGGCCACTGCCTGACCAATTTGCTCTCTGTGAAAGCCTGAGAGAATATTTTCTCTCCATGTAACTTTCCTTAGACACACTCTGCATCATCAATCACTTTCCTCTATGGCCCCATAATCTACTTGATCAGAAAATTTGGGACACAACTGAGTTACATGGTGTTACAGTACAGGTTCACATATGTCCTGAGTCCTCACTGACCTTTAATGGCTAGGGCCAAAATGTTGGCTGGCCTTGTGGCTCTTCTATTTCCCCAACTCTGACTTGTGATCTTAGGTTGTTAACCATCCAGAAGAAAAGCTGATTAGTATCCTGCAGCATCTGCCATTCACTTTGCCTTATCAGACTCAACTGATTTTAGTTGTTGTACGTTTCCTTTTGTATTTCTGCTTTTCACTTGTTATACTAGGGAGACTATACGATATTTACACATGTGTGTCTGGTTTATTTCACTTATGAGTATATGTTCAAGTGGCATCCACTTCAGTATAAATGCTTCAAACTTATCATTCTTAATAACTGAGTAATCTTTCTTCAATTTGGATATCAGGTATTTGTCCCAGCAATGAGAGAAGTACTGACAGATATTCTAGAAAATGACAGAAGTGATCAAAGTTTCAAAAATAGCAGAAATGAACCACCAAATAGACCAAGTAATAGAAAAGAGAGAAAAAGTACAGAGCTTAAAACATGGAAACAATGTGACAAATATAAGCCAATGTGTATCAGTTATAACAATCTATGTAAATAGACTCAATTCACCAAAAGAGAAAGACTAGCAGAGTGGATTAAGAAACAAAATCCAACAATATGTAGCATACAAGAAACACATTTAACTCAAAATAAAATTCACAGACTATAAGTTAAAGGATAGAAAGCAATCCTCCATTCCTGAGGAAATTTTTAAAAGAAACAGGTAGCTATGATGATGGCTAACAATATCTATTTCAACCCAAGAATCATCCAAAGAGATAAAGAAGATCACTACATACTTGTCAAGGGAAAACTGCAAGAGGAAGAGATAACAATTATAAATACATATGCATTCAATGTAGGAGCACTCTCATACATAAGACAATTTTAGCAGACATGAAAAATAATACAATAATAATATGGCTCTTAACATACTGCTGTCACAAAGACATAGAACAACTAGGCAAAAACATCAGCAAAGAAATAACAAAGCTAGGCCAAACTTGTGAAGAAATTGGCTTGGTAGACCTTTACAGAGTGTTTCACACAACAATAACAGAATATACACTTTTCTGAGCTGCACATGGTGTGTTCTCCAAAATAGACCATATACTATCACACAGAGCACTCTTAAGTAAGTGCAAAGCAATTGAAATTCTTCCATGCACACT
The DNA here is from genome assembly GCA_004027165.1 of Ctenomys sociabilis. Taxonomy (NCBI): domain Eukaryota; kingdom Metazoa; phylum Chordata; class Mammalia; order Rodentia; family Ctenomyidae; genus Ctenomys; species Ctenomys sociabilis. Next base: position 29,197 of record PVKA01020787.1, read on the forward strand.
ACCTTATCACACTGCAATAAAACTTGAAATTATTAACAAAAGAAAAACACCAAAAATGCATGGGAATTAAATAACAACCCCCTAAACAGTAAGTCATAGATCAGATTAAAGAAGATATTAAAAACATTTACAATCAAATGAAAATGCAAATACAACTTACCAAAACCTATGGGATGCAATGAAAGCTGTCTTAAGATGGAAATTTATAGCAGTACATTAGCACATTAGAAAAACAGAACAAGACCAAATAAAAAATCTTATGCTGTAACTCATGCTTCTAGAAAAAAAGCAAACCAAGCCAAAATCCCAAATAAGGCAGGACATTACAAAGACTAGAGTGAATATTAATGCATTGAAGATGAAGAAAATAATAAAAAGAATAAATGAATCAAAAACTTGGTTCTTTGAAAGAATAAAAACAATCAATAAACCTCATTAAAAAAGAAAGAAAAAAAACTAAATTCATTCAATAAGGAATGAAGGAGCAAAATCACTACAGACCCTAGAGAAATTCAGAAGATCATCAATACCTGTTTCCAAAATCTTTTCCCTCACAGGATGGAAAACACAGAGGAAACAGACAGTTTCTTAGATACATATGAAATGCCAAAGCTGAGTCAAGAATATATACAAACTCTAAATAAGCCACTAATGAGAAATAAAATTGAAAATGTAATTAAGAAAAAAAAAAACCTACTAACAAAGAAAAGACCAGGTCCCAATGGATTCACAGCAGCATTCCACAAGAAATTTAGAGAAGATTTAATGCCAACTTTTCTCAAACTCTTCAATGAAATTGAAAGAGAATCAATTCTCCCAAAATGCATTCCTATTACTTTGATTTCAAAATCAGCAAAAGATCCAACTAAGACAGAGAACCACAGGCCAATCTCTCTAATGAACAAAGGTGCAAAAATCCTCAATAAAATACTAGCAAACAGAGTGCAGCAACTCAACAAGAAGACCAAACATCATGACTAGGTGGGATTCATTCCAGGAATGGAGGGATGGCTCAACGTACTCAAATCTACGAATCTAATAAACCAGATTAATAAAACCAAGAGAAAAAACACAGGATCATCTCAATAGATGCAGAAAAAGCTTTTGACAACTTCCAACACTCATTCATGATAAAAACCCTACAGAGCATTAGGATAGATGGTCTATATCTCAATCTGACAAAAGCCATCTCTGAGAAACCAACAGCCAACATCATATTAAATGGGCAAAAACTGAAGGCCCTTAGCATTGAAATCAGGCAAAAGACAAGGATGTCCACTCTCTCCACTCCTATTGAATATAGTTCTGGGAACATTAACCAGAAAAATTAAACAAGAAAGAAAAATAAAACAAATTAAGATTGGAAAAGAAGTTTAATTATCATTACTTACAGATGACATGATATTTTATATACATGACCCCAAAAATTCCACCAAGGGTATTATAGATTTTATCACCAAATTCAGCAATGAAGCAGGATACAAAAATCAACATCAAAAAATCAGCTGCAATTTTGTACACAAACAATTAACACACTGAGAGAAATTAGGGAAATGATGGCTTCCACAATAACATCCAAAAAGATGAAATACTTAGGAATCCATCTGACAAAGGACATGAAAGATTTATACAGTGAAAGTTATAGTACTCTGCAAAAAGAGATTTAAAAAGATTTGAGAAAATGGAAGAATATTCCTTGCTACTGGATACGAAGAACCAACATTGTGAAAATGGCCATGCTCCCAAAATTGTCACACAGATTCAATGCAGTCGTGTTAAAATAACATTAGTATACCTCTCAAAGCTATAGAAAAATGTCCTCAAACTCATTTCGAACTCGAAGAGACCAAGAAAATTAAAACCATTCCTGGGAAACAAAGGAAAGGCAGAAGGTACCACAATCCATGGCCTGAAATTACATTATTAAGCTAGTGTGATAAAATCAGCATGGTATTGACACAGAGATAGCCCTAAGGATCAGTGGAACAGATTAGAAGATTAAGGTGCAACTGCAAATACACTCATCCTCCTTATCTTTGATAAAGGGACCAAACATGCTTACTGTAAGAGCGATAGCCTCTATTAAATGGCCTTGGAAAAACTGGCTTTCCACATGCTGAAGGCTAAAATGAGAGCCATACCTATCACCACACACAAAGCTGTCAACAAAATGAATCAAACATTTAAATATTAAAATACAAACACTAAATCTTCTGGAGGAAAATGTAGAAGAAAAGGGAATGAACTTATTCAAAAGGAAACAGTTACTGAGTTGAAGAGAAGGACAGGAGAGGGAGTGGGAGAAAATATTTATCTATGTATGTAAGCACAATGGTTCAGACAATTATACTGTGCATTTCTAATGGTCTAGGGAAAGAAACAGTTAATGCTTTAATTTGTATCATCTTTTTTTTTAATTGCACTTCTCTTCTTAATTTCTTATACATTTCTTTTTTTGTTTTTTCTTCCATTTTTACATGCCATATATGATAATATGCATAACTGGTTGAAAGACAACACTGTAATAATGTGAAATTCATATCAGTTTGTTAAGGGAAATTCTGTATCACTTGTAATGTTTTTTGTTTTAATTCTAATTTGCACACTCTAAAGAATAAAATATCTTTAAAAGATGCTATCAAATGTTTGTATGTTGTTTAATGCAAAATAATTGTGCTATATTCAATTCCTTATCTAACTAGGTTTTTAACAATTTAAATTTCATACATAGTAACACAATCTGACTTGATGTATGAAAAACAACATATAAGTCCTCCAAACAACATATAATTCCACTATATGAGAAATTTAGGGCTGGCCAGATAGCTTAGCAGACTAAAGTACCTATTTAGGCAGAGCGCAGAGGCTGGGGTTCGATCCCTGGCACTACCCCCACCTCCCAGGGCATGCTGAGAGGATAATTGAGACTGGGTATGGTGGCACATGCTTATAATCCCAGCACTTGGGAGTTGAAAACAGAAGAATCACTACTGAGTCCATTCTACTTAGTGAGACCCTGTAGACCCTGTACCAAATACATGAAAAAAGAAGTTAAATTCCCATATAATTTATTTGTGTAGTATTTATTTAATTTTTTAACATTTTATTAGTTCATGTTTGCAATACATCATGTTTACCTAGTTGTGTGGCACCACTGCATGGACAGAGAACATTTCAATTCATCTTTTGATTTCCTTGTCCCTTCTTTCCCTCCCCTCCTGAATCTTCTGGTTCTCTTCCTTTGTTTTATGTTCTGGACATGTGTGCAACTTATAATATTCACATGCCTTGTGTGGAGATAGTACGTGGGTTTAGCACAACTTAGTTCATGTTTTCAACCCGTTTTCCTCCCATCTCATGGCCTCCCTCCATTTCTTGATCTCCTTTATGTCCCTAAATTGCTTGTCTCCCTGACACTTAATGCCTCTCTTTTATTTTGCTCCTTAATATTTCTTTGGATTTCTCACATGACATAAATAGTTATTTATTTCATTGAACGTTATGGACTCAAGATGTATCTATTTTTCTATAAAGTAATCATATTTATCCTTATTTTGAGGAGAGTAGCATTTCATTGCTACATATTCTTTATGAAACTGGCATTAAACATTTTACACATGGCTCCATGCATGGACAGTGTCACTGGGATATATCCATAGTCACACACTGTGGGCATGTTAGTTACCTTTGGGTTACTACGGGCTGTGTGTGACAATTACATGAAAAATAATCCCGGGGCTGGGGAGACAGCTCAGTAGCCTAAGCACCTGTTTAGGCAAGTGCAGAAACCTGGGTTCAATCCCCAGCACCTCACTCCATGCCAGCCCCACTCTGGGCATGCCAAGCCAGCCAACTAAATCAGGCGTGGTGGCAGCATACCTGTAATCCCAGTGCTGGGAAAGCTTTAACATGAGGATCACTATGAGTTTGAATTGAATAGTAAGACCCTATAGAAACTTTATAATTTTTTTAAAAAATAGCAATCTTGAAAATTTAACGCTGACTTATTGTGAGCCATTTGGAGTAGGCTGAAACCATATCCACCTATGTACATAAATTTAGAGGTACAACCATATGGTGCTCATGAAGCAACTTTTTTTCCATGAATATTCAAATAGTTTTGCAATTCTGAAAATCTTCTGCCTCCTAATGGGCATGTGGAAAGGCTTTTGCACTTCAGTAACTCCTGGAACAGATTGCAGCAACTACATAAGAAAGTTACTGAAACAGATATCACAGCAGATCAGATATAGAATGGCAAGTTACACTGTGATGCATCAAAACTAAACATATTAACCATGCTGGCATTCCCGCATACTGCTGCTATCGTCGGTGTAGGTAACAGTGTTCTGGAGTTTTACACCAGGTCAAACCACACCCCGTTTATTTACTCTTTCAAATGGACTCTATCTAGTGAAAAAAAAAATCACCTAACTTTCACTGTTGGTATTACATTTTACATGCATTGCAAGATGCATTTTTATTTTCTAATTTTTATTTAGAGAAAAAAGCAAGCATTATTTGGTGTTAATTGTGCATGAGAATGTTACCAACCTTGATTGAAACTCAGCTCCTGTGATGTTGCCAGTTCACAATAAAAAAGTTCACCCGGTGTCGGGTTGTAACAAAGGACATTCTTAAATGTTTACTGCAAAGATTGATCATGCATTCTAGATGGTCAATGGAGATGCTGGCAGGTGCAACAAAAGCACAGTTAGACTATATCTCCTTGGAAAAAGAAGTTAATAAATGTGAATTCAGCAACAGATTTCTTTGTAGGAGTCAGGGCTATTCATTACAAAATAGTGATCTCAGCTCATCAGCCCCTGTAACTTCTGACCACATTTACAGGATCATGACCAGGTCCATTTGAAACTTTCTAATATTAGATGCACAGCTCAGGTATTTGAAGGAGAAAATTTTTTCACCAAAGAAGGAAAGAGCTTCGGTTTTTTATTTCATTTCAGTTTGCACAATACAGAGGTAACAGGGCTTGGTCAAATTTTCTCAGCATTGCCTATCCTCATTTAATTGTGGAATGAGCAGCAAGAAATGGATTCAGAAGTGCAGAAAACAGCTAAGTGTGAAAAGATTCCACGTCCAAGGCCCAACTGCCATGCCCTGGAGATATTTTGGAGACCTTCAAATATTTGACCTTGTGGAAGCTCATGGAGGAAATTATTTTTTCTGCTAATTTAAATAAAATCTGGAAAGTGATCAGTGTACAGTATGTGCAGCCCATTGAGTATTCCTGTGTCATCTGAGAACAACCTATTGGAATGACACCCCTGGCTGTAAAAAAGAATAGGAGGAGATGGGTGACACCACTGGGTAAACAGGGCACATCTTAGGAAGCAGTCATCATCTAAAAGCTATCTCTGCTTTATTTTCCATGAAATTCAGAAAACAAGACAGCCTGAGTTAGGGAGAACTGGAGAAGTTTGTGCATCTGACTGAGGAGAAGGGATCCCACTAGACAGGTCAGACCAATGGGTCCAATCCCTGTGTGTTTTCAGCAGCCTAAAAAGGTACATAGAAAAAAATCTAGGTTCTTTCACAGGCTTGGCTGTTCATCAAATTCTCTCTTATTTGAGCTGTTATGTAAAATACATCAACATACTGAGGTGCTGAAATCACCCTTTTCTCCCCTTGTCTCTCTTATAGACACATGATGTAACTTTTGACATCCCTTTGATGAGGAGAAATGCAACTGCTCAAAACTCCCTTGACTAAAGCTATTCATCTTGTGTATTTGAAATAAGCATTCACTATTGTGCATTCCAGTGTGAAGTGGGCCAAGTTCTATGGGCTAGGTCACAATATTGTTTAAAAGGGGAAAATTAAACCTCAACTATTGTAAAGAGTGGACTTTTAAACTTTGAGACAAAGTTGAGCATTCTGTGGGATACAAACAGACAGGCATAAAATTGGTGAGCTCTGGCAGAAATAAAGTACCTCTTGCTAATTGTGAACTTTTCTTTCAAACTCCATGCATTCTTTTGTTGTTGGTAGGTCATGAACCATGTCTCTTACCTTTCCTGCCTATCACTTCTAATCCTGGTTTGGTGTCACTGACTTCAAGAAAGATTTAATAAATTGATTTCATATGTATTTTCATGTGTGTTTGAATAAAGTGCTTATATGCTGTGCACAGCAACATCAACTCAAATTCTTCCTTAAAAAAAAATTAGAGCCTCAGTGGAACAGAAGGGGCATCTTTATAAATGTAGTTGCATAGATCCAGGGTGATCTGTAAATAGACATAAAAATATGGACCACAGAAAATGTCCCACCAGATGCCACTTGAGATTAGGAAGTAGCAAAACTGAACCAGAGCTTGGAACAAATGGACCTGTTGGAAATACACAGTGTTCCACCCAACCACAACTGAATGCACATTTTTTTCAGCTGCACACGGGTCATTTTCCTAAAGAGACAACATACTACTCCAGAGGTCATGCCTAAGTATATGCAAGAAAATAGAAATTATACCATGCATATTATCTGACCACAGTGCAATGAAACTGGAAATAAATGACAAAAGAAACCAGAAAAACCCACCAAATTCATGGAAATTAAACAACACCCTACTCAGTAATCAATAGCTCACAGGAGAAATTAAACAAGAAATTCAATAATGTCTACAATTTAATGAAAATTAAGGCACAACTTACTGGAATATATGGGATGCAATGAAAGCAGCTCTTGGAGGGAAAATCATACCTATGAACTCACACATTAGGAAAACAGAATGGGAAAAAATAAACACTCTAATGTTGCACCTCCAACATCTAGAAAAAGAAGAGCAAATGAAACTCAGAGTGCAAAGATGGGAAGAAATCATACATTAGAGCAGAAATTAATTCAGTTGAGATGAAGAAAACAGTACAAAGAATCTACAAATCAAAAAGCTTGTTCTTTGAAAGACTAAATAAAGTTGATAAGCCTCTAGCCAACCTCATCAAAAAAAGGAAAGAAAAAATTCAAATACAAGCAATAAGATATGAAAAGGGTGAAATCACCACAGACCCAGTGGAAATACAAAAGATTATAAATAACTACTTTGAGAATTTTATGTTCACAGAATAGAAGACACAGATGAAATGGAGAGATTCCTAGAAAGGCACAAATTACCAAAATTGAACCAAGAAGAAACAACAACTCCCAATAAGCCAATAACAGCCAATGAAATACAAAATATAATAAAAAGCCTACCGACAAAGGAAAGTCCAGGTCCTAATGGATTCACAGCTGAATTCTACAAGAAATATATAGAAGATATAATCCCCACACTCCACAACATCTTCAATAAAGTTGAAAAGGAAACAGTCCTCCCAAAATCATTTCTGGAGGCAATTATACTGATTCCAAAACCAGGGAAAAACACAACCAAAAAGGAGAACTACAGGCCAATCTCCCTCATGAACATAGATGCAAAAATACTCAACAAAATTCTGACGAAAGGAATACAGCAAATCATCAAGAAGATCATACACCATGACCAGGTAGGATTCATCCCAGGGATGCAAGGATGGTTCAATATTCAAAAATCTATAAATGTAATACACTCTATTAATATACTGAAATCTAAAATCCACATGATCATCTCAATTGATGCAGAGAAAGCCTTTGACAAAGTCCAACACTCATTCATGTTCAAGGTCCTACAGAAAATTAGAATAGATGGACTCTAGCTTAACTTGATAAAAGCCATCTATGACAACCCAAAAGCTCATATAATCCTAAATGGGGAAAAACTGAAATCTTTTACTCTTAAATCAGGTACAAGACAAGGATGTCCTCTATCACCCCTCCAATTCAATATAGTCTTGGAATCCTTAGCAACAGCCATTAGAAAAGAGGGAGAAACAAAAGGAATAAGAATACGTAAAGAAGAAGTTAAATTATCACTATTTGCAGATGGCACGATACTTTACTTGGAAGACCCCAAAAATTTCGCCAAGAAACTACTAGAACTCATATGGAAATTCAGTAGCATAGCAGGATACAAAGTCAATACTCAAAAGTCAATAGCATTCCTCTACATAGATAACCAGCACACTGAAAGAGAAAGAATAGAAACAATACTGTTTACAATAGCACAGTGGAAAATGAAATACCTTGGGATTCACTTAACCAAGGAAATCAAAGGTCTTTTCACAGAAAATTACAGCACCCTAAAAAAAAAGATTATAGGAGATTTCAGAAAATGGAAAGATATTCCATACTCCTGGATAGGAAGAACCAACATCGTGAAGATGGCCATACTCCCAAAATTGCTCTACAGATTTAATGCAATCCCTATGAAACTGCCAACAACATACCTCCCAGATATAGAGAAATCAATCCTAAAATTTATTTAGAACCACAAACAACCTAGAATAGCAAAGGCAATCTTGGCCAATCAAGACAAGGCAGGAGGCATCACAATTCCTGATTTGAAACTATACTACAAAGCTACTGTGATAAAATCAACATTGGCAACAAAATAGACCTGAGGATCAGTGGAATAGATTAGAATATGCAGAGGCATCTACGAAAACACTCAGCCATCTTATCTTCGACAAAGGTGCTAAACAAGCTCACTGGAAGAAAGATAGTCTCTTTAACAAATGGTGCTGGAAAACATGGCTTTCTACATGCCGAAAACTAAAACTTGACCCAGGTCTTTCACCATGCACTAAGTTAAAGTCAAAATGGATTAAAGATCTAAACATTAAACAGAAACGCTCAATCTCCTGGAAGAGAAAGTAGGAGAAACTCTTGAAGAAATAGAGGTAGGTAAAGAGTTCATGAACAAACATATATTCGCACGGGAAGCTCTTAAAAGAATCAACAAATGGGATCAACTTTTCCTAAAGAACTTCTGCATGTCAAAAGAAATTGTCGACAGAGTGAAAAGACAACCCACAAATTTTGAAAATATCCTAACTAATAAGCATTCAGAGAGAGGTCTACTCTCTAGAATATATAAAGATCTAAGATATAACAGGGCCCCCAAATTTAAAGACCCAATTCAGAAATGGGCATCTGAGATGAATACACACTTCTCAGAGGATGAAATTAAAGAAGCAAATAAATATATGAAAAAATGCTCCACATCGCTAGCCATTCGTGAAATGCAAATAAAAACAACACTGAGATACCATCTCACTCCAGAAAGAATGGCTATCATAAGGAAATCAATCAACAACAAATGTTGGAGAGGTTATGGGGAAAGGGGAACACTTCTCCACTGCTGGTAGGAATGTAGACTGCTACAACCATGGTGGAAGTCAGTGCAGAGGCTATTCAAAAGAGTAGGACTAGATGCGTTGGTGGTATAATGGTGAGCATAGCTGCCTTCCAAAAGAGTAGGACTAGAAATCCCAATCAAGTCAGGTATCCCCCTACTGGGAATTTTCCCAGAGGAACAGAAAACATTGTATCATAGTGATATATGTATACCTATGTTTATAGCAGCACAATGTGTGATAGCAAAATCTTGGAAACAACCAAGATGTCCATCACATGAGGAATGGTTGAAAAAGATGTGGTATTCCTATATAATGGAGTATTACTCAGCTATTAAGAATAATAAGCTTGAAGCATTTACACTGAATTCAATGCCACTTGAACATATACTCATAAGTGAAATAAACCAGACACACATGTGTAAATATCTATAGTCTCCCTAGTATAAGAAGTGAGAAGCAGAAATACAAATAGAAGGGCACAACAACAACTAAAAACCATTGAGTCAGATAAAGCAAAGTGAATGGCATATGCTGCAGGATACTAATCAGCTTTTCTTCTGGATGGTTAGCAACCTAAGTTCACAGATCAAAATTGGAGAAATAGAAGAGCCACAAGGCCAGCCAACATTTTGGTCCCAGCCTTTCAAGGTAAGCAAAGACTCAGGACATTGGAGAACCTGCTGCAACATCATGAAACTCAGTTGAGCTCCAAATTTTCTGAACAAGGAGATTATGGAGCCACAGAGGAAAGAGATTGATGGTCTATAGTGTGCCTGGGGAGAGTCACATGGAGAGAAAACTTTCTCTCAGGCTCTCACAGAGAGCAAACTGGTCAAGCATTGGCTGTGACTCATCTACATGGATGACACAGACAAAGGATCTACAGAATAAGTTACAGGACTACAAGATAAACCCTGAGGGGACTTCGCTGACCTCATAAGAAACAAAAAGTGCATGTGTTAGTATATAGGTCTTGCTCTGTCTAGTTCTTAACCATCCAGCATTAAAGTATAAAAATGAAGTATATGCCGTGGGGCCATAATAATAAGTTGAGCTGTAAATGGCTATGGTTGACAACTTCTTCAGATAACTCACTATTGTTGTGGAATGGTGGACTGTGTTGGATTGTGTTGTCGAGTTCATGCACCTAAATTAGTTGAATGACAATGGAGTGCCCATCTTTGACAGGTGTAGACAAAGGAAGGGGTATAAAAAGGAAGAATCATGATGTGTGTGTATATGGACAGTACAGTTGGGATAGATAATGCCATGCTTCTACATAATTCAATGAGAGGCAAGATTTTCACTAATGGTGGTTGGACAAGATATTATGTCAGCTTCTAGTACTATGGACAACCACTAGGAAAATAACAAGGTAGAAAGTATTAATTATTGAATCTTTGATGTAATTCAGGTATAAAAAATAAGATATGCAAACAGCTACAG
>PVKA01020788.1:0-39775 GCA_004027165.1 Ctenomys sociabilis
ACCAACAAAATCCCTGCAAAATCAAATGAAATGAAACCAAACCAAACCAAACCACAAAACCTCAAAGTACGTGTAATTGTTTCATTCACTTGACATCTTCTGTTTTTTAACTCTGAGGACACGGCTTTGAAATCAAGATGGGTTTCGATCCCTGTCTGTGTGTGTCACATGAATGAGGTGGGAACAGATGCATTTTGAGAAAGAACCCTGATTCTTCTGCTGGCACTGAGGAGAATGGGTTAGAGAAGGATGAGGCTGGAACTGCTTGGAGGTCCTTACAGAAGCTCTGGTGGAGGATGAGCCAGTGAGGCCAACTGGTGCATTTGAGGCTTGCCACATGCCCACTCCTAAAATGACTTGGCTGCTGCCTTGGTGGCTGTGTTCATCTATTAATGAAGTCCAGGAAGAGGATATTGGAGAGCATGGAGAAATCCAGCGGTACCATCTTGATGTCCAAAAATAGCTCAAGAGTGGTTGGGCCTTAGATGGAGATGGCTCTGGAGGGTCTGTGCCAGGATGGAAAAAAATAAGCCATCCTAAGTAGGTGTGGTGCCCTGGACCAGTGGCTTCAACACGACCACGACCTGATAGCTACCTGGAGAGCTTTAATGGCAGAAAGAAGACAGATGGCAGACAGAAGCATCTGTAGAGATTCTCATCCATTTGGTCTGGTGCAAGGTCAGACTTTGTTCTTTTAAACAGTGCTTCCCTTGTGTATAATTTGCATCTAGGACTGAGAACTGGACCTAGAACAAGAAGGAAGAGTGCTGGAACCCTAAAGAACAAGGGCATTTCACTGATTGCCGGATCAGGATAAGTATCACTTTGGGAGCATGATAAGCTTCCCTATATGTTTTGTATGTGTCGTCCATGTTTGTTATGATTTCTCGTGAGCCTATTTGTTTCATGACTAGGCGTTCCTTAAGGCCAGGGATCATACTTCATTTATCTGTTGGTCATTACTTTGAACAATACTTGCTGTAGTTTACAAACTCTGTGAAAGTAGGCTCAATGAATCTGTTGGTAAATACTGTAAAACAGATCTTGAATTCAAGGTTTTGCAAGCTGTCCAGCTGTTTCTTTTCTTGGTGTTGCTGAATAGGTCTCTAGTCAAACTGGCGCAGTCATTCTTGTTTTAAACACAGACATGTAATCTTTATAAATTAAAGTGCACTGAGAAAACTGGTATTTGCTCTATAAGGACTTGGGTTTTAAGGTAATTGAAGTGTGATGGTTACTACTTTAGACTTCATCTTTAACAAATGCTATTTAAAAAGACTTAACTTCAGATGGTTCAATCATGTTGATATTGTCTTTTAAAACTATTACTTTTATGATTTTTAGGTTCATAAAGTTTGACATTTTAACTAGAACAAAAAATGTCAAATTGATAGAAGATTTTGAACAGAGGTATAACACTTTCTTTTTAACTAAGAAAAGTAAGGGAGTAGGGAATACTCATTAGCACTGTATCTTGATGAATCTCACTGACAATGGTGATAAAGAGGGAGGAAAATCTATGGTTCCCAAATATTTAATTACTATTAAAGGAAATATCCATAATTACTCATACATTGATATTAGTATATTTTGTATTTTCTCATGGTTCTTTGTTTTCTTAAGATTTTGTCAGCTTTGTCTTTTTCTCTTTTTTTTTTTTTTTTCTCTTTCTCAGTACCAGTGACTGAACTCAGGGCCTTGCACTTGTCAGGCAAGCACTTATTCTACTAAGCTATCTCTCCAGCTCCCTCTCTTTCTTTTTGTGGTAGTAGATGTTGATGTCATGGCTTTCATGACATTTTTAACTTTTGTATTCTGTATTTTGAATATAGGTCTGCACTAGTGGGGCATAGTGGTACAGCCTTGTAAGGCTGAGGCAGAAAGATTGCCATGAGTTTGGGCCACATAGTGAGACCCTGCTTCAAAACAAAAACAAAATACAGGGTCCCATTAAGTTGTTAAGTTGCCTAGGGTGGGCTGCAATTTGTGATCCTACAGCCTCAGCCTCCCAGAGTGCTTGGTGTCACAAGGGTATATGGCTGTGCCTGACAAGCTATTTCTCTTTATAGAATTTATGGTTGACAGTTCTTCATTTTTGACATTTGAAAAACATGCAACTCTCTTAAGACAACCATTATTTTAGATGAGAAATCCTATATTGAAATTCATGTTTCCATATAGCTGAAGTATCCTCTCCCCAGATGCTTTAAACATCTTTTTCTTTAGTTTTCAGAAGTTTAATTATGGTGTGCTCTTTCATGAACTTCACTTCTATTCTCTCTCTCACTCTCGTTCTCTTTGTTTCTTTCTGTCTTTCTTTCTTTTGGCTTTTTAAGACAGGGTTTCACAATGTAATTTGGGCTGGCCTTGAACTCACTTTGTAGCCCAGGCTGGCCTTGAACTTGCAGTGATCCTCCTGGCTCAGCCTACAAAGTGCTGGGATTTCAGGTGTGACCCACCACATCCAGCCTTCATAAATTTATCCTATTTCAAGTCCTTTCACCTTCTTGAACTGTTGGGTTGTCTTTTTGCTAAATTGAGAAATTTTCAAACATTTCTTAGGATAATTTGCAGCCCCCCTTTCCTCTCCATGCCCTTTCTCTCCTATGATTTGAACCCAGCACTGAATATATACCCAGGCCCCTCTTCCTTTTGGAGGGGAGCATTGTCTCTTTTTTTTTTGGCCTTCATTTTATGATACATTTTAGACATACACAGTGATCACATTCATCTTCCCCCACTTACCTCCCCTGCCTTTGAGTCCTCTTCCCCTCCTTATTTACAAAAAGCTTTGCTTTCACTGGGAGTTTTGTCTTGAACAGTTGCTTAGGTGGGGTTTGAACTTGTGATACTCTTGCATTGGTCTCCAGCCTGACTGGGGTCTCAGTTACTTTTCACTAGTTGCTGGGACAAAATACTCCACATCCAAAATTAAAGAAGGAAAGGTTTATTAGCTCACAGTTAGTGGAGCAGTCCATACTCAGCTGGCTCCAAGGTAGAGTAGCACAAAGGGAGGGGCAGCGGCTGCAGTTTCTAGCCAGCCTTTCTCCCTCCCCTCCTTACATTATAAGTGACTATCCTGGACTGGGGGTGTAGAACTCACAGAATACCTGTGCCCTTCTCTTGCCCAGGATGAGGATGTTTACAAAGAACCTCTGCTCCCTGCTGAGTGCTTAATTAAACTTCTAAGCTTCTGGAGTTGGCACAGTGTATCAACCAGTACCACTGGTTTGCTTTTGCGTTGCCCAGTCTCTCCTCTTTCTGTAACCCTTGAAATGAGCGTTAGATCTTTTGCTATGATCTCCCAGAGTTCCAGGAGTTCGAGGTGCTTTTTTACCCTCTGTTGTTTACATTGGGCGACTCTGTTCTACTTCCAATCTTACTTTCCCCAATTCTCTTCTCTGTTGCCTTCATTTTGGCAGTGAGGTGTTTATTTTGATTATTTACTTTTTAGTTGTATGCCCTGCATTTGGGTCTTTCCTGTTATTTTCTGTTTCTTTGCAGAGATTTTTTATTTTTGACATTTGTTTCAAGGGTTTTTGTAATTGTTAATATGATGACTTTTAAAAATCTGATTCATTTTGGGGCCAAGGAGATGGCTCAGTGGAATAAATGCTTCCCTGGCAAGCTCAAGTGTCTGAGTTCAATCCCCGGTTCCACCAAAAAAACAAAACAAAACAAAGCAAAAATTGATTCATTTTAGTGTTTTTTTTTTCTTTTTGAGACAGGGTCTCACTATGTAGTTCAGGCTGGCCTTAAGCTCACTTTGTAGCTCAGGCTGGTCTCGAACTCACAACAGTCCTCCTGCCTCAGCCTCCCGAGTGCTGGGATTACAGACATGTGCCACCATGCCCGGCTCATTTTAGTGCTGGCACCTACTAATTGTTTTTTTCTCATTCATGTTGTTAGTTTTCTGTTTTGCAATGATGAGTGATTCTTGGTCGTATCTTGGATACCTTGAATATTAAGTTAAGAGCCATGTATTCTATTTAGAAGTTTTATTTTAGTAGACAGTTACCATAATGGTTTAGCACATGGTTCCCAACTTGACTTTTTTCCCCTTAATGTAACAACTTTATTAGGATATACTTCACACACCATAAATTCACTCAATTCAAAGTTTGCTTGAAACTGCATCTTTACCTTGAGGCCTGCCTTTCAATGAATATACCTCAGCCACAATTGTAGTGTATCTGTGCTGCCTCCCTCAAAGGCCTAGCTCTGTCTGATGACCTGTAGTATTTCTGCTTGACTAAGTTATCTATAATAGTGGGATGTCCTTGGTCTGAATGGTTAGGTATGAGACCTGGCTGGCAGTCTTGCTTGCAAGTAGATTGAATTACTGGCCCCTTGGCCCAAGGGGCTGGCCATAGATGATAAGAGCTGGCATAGGGTGTAGGAGTGCACCTCAGGGGAGAATCTGTAAAATCATCTTTTGCCACTCTTTTATGATACTCGCTTTTGAGATGTGCTGTTTGAATACATACTGGACCTTTTTTCCCCTACGCTTTCTGTTTTGTTCTATTGATTACTTTTAGTATCATGACAGTTAAAACACTTTTGGTAATGCCTTGTTATCTGAAGGACACTTGGAAAAATGATCACCCCCTGTGCTAATTTTGTAATCATTTTGTTGATTCAAGAAAATTACTTTGGGATAATTATTTAAATTGCAAAAGTTTTTCATTGCTTCCAGATTTGTTTCTGTGTACTGGTAGTTCCTCATTTCATTTTTAATGTTTGTCAAATATTTGCTTTGTTTCAGATGATTTTGTGGGGATTTCAAGGAGATTTAGGACATTGTTTTCGGTATTTGCAAGATAATAGATTTAATGCAAGAGACAGAAATGTATAAGAATAGCTTATAATATTTGCCCACAGTTGGAGGCAAATGCAGAAGAGTACAAGGGATCTGTCAGCGAGCTAGAGTTCTGAAGAATCCAGTGCAGAGCCTGGAGCTCGCAGCAAGGTCCCAGGCAAGTCTGTATCAGGAGGCTGAAGGATCCACAATGGAAGACTGAAGAGTCTAGGCCTGAAGGCCAAGTCCCAGTGTGAGGCTGGAGAATTTGCCTGGCAAGCTGAAAGGCTGGTGCTGGAAGCGAAAGACCAAACCTCTGAGAGAACAGTAACCACCCCAAGCCCAGTCCAAGAGAATAGCCCAAGCTTCTCCTAAGAAAAGCAGCCTGAAGAAAAGCAGCCTGAACAAAAAGCAGCAGCAACAAAACACTTCTGAGGGAAATCAGTGTGATATCCTGCCCTCTTGTTATGGTTTTATACCATTCTGACAACAAACCTCCTAACAGGAGTCTTCCATGCCCAGAACTGGGTGGAACTCAATTGGCCATTGACTGATTAACCAGCACAGACATGATGCCTCACTAGTTGGAAATATCCATGTGTGAATCCATGGCTATAGGGTTGGCCTTGTGTATCCACTGTGTACCACATGATAACTGAATTTAATTTTGTGCTTTGTAGGATTTCACAGAGTAGACAATGCTGGTAGCCACAATCCAGGTAGGGAGTGTACAAAGCAAGATGTTTCTATGAGGTGGCTTGCAGTTATAGAAGAGCAAACAGTTGTTGGGGTGGGAGGTTGGGAAATAGCAGCCAAGGAAATGTTCATAAGGAGATGTGTACAAGGGCAAGAAGACAGGAGGACCCAAGAAGGCCAGATTTGGTGTGGATGGGGCTTGGCCGTGTGGGGCGGGGCAGATGGGCAGTGCCTCACAGGGCTGGGCCACAGGGCAGAAGGCTGGGAGATCCAGAGACCAGTGAGCAGCCCAGAATGTGGTTGTGTTTTTTCAAAGTCTCTCCACATGTGACCCATTTGATTTGTTACAGCCACACAGTGAAAAACAACTTGCTGGTGGCCCTTTTCCTTTTGAAATCTCTGTCTAGTCTTTCATGGGTCTACTTTAATTACCTGTGAAAAAGTGTTTTGTTATCATTATACCTGTTTTATGCAGAAAAACACTATTCCTCAGTGATTCATCCATGGCGAGATGATTAAGAGAAACACCTGATCCTAGGCTATGTAGTCAGTATTTTTAATATCAAGTCAGTCTTCTGACTGGGCATGCCAGAGTCTTTTACATTAACTCATGGCCATCCTCCTTTCTCCTTTTCCTTTACTGGTTAATTTTAATTCTAAAAATTATACAGTTGGTAGGAAAATAGCATAAACTTGTATTACTAGATTCGTATATATAATTTAAGTAGTTTTTCTTTGTGTCCCTTGTCATGAGTAATTTAAACAGACTGTAAATATGAACTTGAGAGCTCTAGGAGAGCTCTCAATGACCTTATTTATAGGTCATAGACTCCCCATACTAGGATTTGAATCTAAGGCCTTCTCACTGAGCTACATCCCTGGACCTTCTTAAATTCATTTTATTTGTGTATGTATTTGTTTGTTTTCTTTTTGAGACAGGGTCTCACTATGCAGTTCAGGCTGGCCTTCAGCTCCCTTTGTAGCTGAGGCTGGTCTCAAACTTGCAATGATCCTCCTGCCTCAGCTTCTCAAGTACTGGGATTACAAGCATGTGCCACCATGCCCAGATTATTTTAAAACAAAGTCTCACTAAGTTGGCCATGCTGGGTTTGAACTTGGTGACCCCCCCATCTCAGCCCCCCAGAATGCTGAGATCACACACATTTACCATCATACTTGGCTAGAACTTGGTAATTTAAACTTTTTTTTTTGTGGAACTGGGGATTGGATTTAGGCCCTTGTGCTTTCCAGGCAAGTGCTTATTCTACTGTGCTATCTCCCCAGCACCCTTGTTTTATTTTATTTAATATTTTTATTATGGAAAATTTCAAACATGATAAAAACATGTTGAGCCCTGTACTACATGTGACTTCCACAGTTAACTCAGCCATCCCATTTCCTATATAACCTTCCTCACACAGCTGCCTTCTAACATTGTTTAAGCAAAACCTAGGCATCATTTCATTTAATTTTATTTTTTATTTTTATTTATTTATTTATTTATTTTTGTCTTTTTGAAACAGGGTCTCACTATGAAGTTCAGGCTGGCCTTAAGCTCACTTTGTAGCTCAGGCTAGTCTTGAACTCACAAAAATCCTCTGCCCCAACCTCCTGAGTGCTGGGATTACAGGCATGAGCCACCATGCCCGGCCATTTCATTTAATTTGAACTTTAAAAAATGTTGTGCTTATCCTGGGCAGCAAAGGAAGGAGACATCAGAATCCCTGACTTGACATTATACTACAAAGCTACTGTGATAAAATCAGCATGGCAGTGGCCAACAAAACAAAAGAGAGTAGTGGAACAGATTAGAAGATGCAGACACAACTACAAGCACACTCAGTCACCTTATCTTTGACTAAGGGGTCTAACAAGTTCATTGATGGAAATGTGGCATCTTTAATAAATGGTACTGGAAAAACTGGCTTTCCACATGCTGAAAACTAAAACTAGACCTATGTGTATTACTGTGCACTAAAGTCAAAATGGATCAAAGATCTGAATATTAAAACAGAAACACTGAATCTACTCTATGAGAAAGTAGGTTGAAATCTTGAAGACTTAGGGGTAAGCAGAGAGTTCATGAACAAAAATCACAGGAAATATTTTATTTTATTTTATTTATTTTTTTGTCTTTTTGAGACAGGGTCTCACTATGCAGTTCAGGCTAGCCTTAAGCTCACTTTGTAGCTCAGGCTGGTCTCGAACTCACAACAATCCTCCTGCCTCGGCCTCCCGAGTGCTGGGATTACAGGCCTGCACCACCACGCCCGGCTTCAGGAAATATTTTATAGAATCAACAACTGGGATTTTATCTTTTTTTTTTTTAACAATAGTAGTCTTTCAGTTATTCTTTTGTATATAACAGCAAAATATTTCCATCAGTGCACTGTACAAATGGACTTCTCTTGCACCCTATGGGTCAAAATTCCACATGGGACGACAGGGGAGATTTCAAGGAAATAGCTATAGCTCAGGCCCACAAGTGACACCTGGCCACCAGTAAGTGTCATGGTCATTGTCCATGTCCACAACACACTGGAACTTTGTGCAATATCCTAAGGGATTTTATTTTATTAAAAAGTTTTTGCACATCAAAATAAATCATCAGTAGAGTGAAAAGAAAACCAGTGAATTGGGAAACAATTTTAGCCAGCTATCCTTTAGACAAAGGACTTTTATTTAGAACATATAAAGAACTAAAACAAAAATCAGGCCCCCCAAAATTCAAATACCCAATCCAAAAATGGGCATCTGAGATGAATACACACTTGTAAGATGAAGAAATATATATATATATATATATTTATTTAATTTTTTTTTCCAGAACTGGGGATTGAACTCAGGCCCTTGCCCTTGCCAGGGAAGCTCTTATTCCACTGAGCCATCTCCCTGGCCCCGATGAAGAAATATTAATGGCAAATAAAAAAATAAATTTTAAAATGTTCAAAACCATTGGTCATCTGAGAAATGCAAATTGAGGCAACACTGAGATTCCTTGTCCCAGAAAGAATGGCTATCATCAAAAAATCAACCAATAACAAATGCTGAGAGAGGGCATAGGGGAAATAGCTGAGTAGAATAAGTGCTTACCTGGCACGTGCAAGGGCCTGAGTTCAATCCCAGTACCACACACACACACACACACACACACACACACACACACAAAAGATAAAAAGTAGAACAAATGCTGAGAGGACTGAGGGGAAAGGGAAACCTTCTCCAATGGTAGTGGCAGTTAGACTGGTACAACCTCTGTGGAAATCAGTGTGCAAATTCCTCACACATCTAGGATTAGAGGTCCCATTTGACACAGCTATTCCCCTTCTGGAGATTTTCCCAGAAAAATTGAAAACATCACAGCAATCTCTATGCACCCCGTGTTTATGGCAGAACAATTTGTCACAGCTAAATCTTGGAAACAACACAAATGGTAATCAACTGAAGAATAGATGACGATGCAGTATTTTAATACAGTGGAGTGTTACTAAGGTATAAAGAAAGATAAACTCAAGGCTTTTATAGGTAAATGAATACAACCAGAGACCATACTCATAAGTGAAATAAAGCAGACTTGCATGTGTAAACATCATATTGTCTCCTTAATGTAAGAACCTGAAAGAGTAAGTAAGATTCAAAAGGCACAAAGACACTGTGAAAGAGAAAGAAATTGCTGAAAAAGAAAGAACAACTGGGGTGGGGGAAAAGGGAAAAAAATATATATATATTATAAGATAACAAAAATAATTGTCTGCTGCTAATTTCTATTAGCTCATTGAAAGGAACAGTTAGTGTTTATATTGTTTGATCAACCTTACATGTCTGTGTCTGGTAATCTGAGCAACTACACAGATAGCAATATGCAATATGATAATCACTGTTAATTTACTATAATCTTGTTTCGAAATTCTGATTTGCTTTTTTTATTCTCTTTAAATGTTATGCTTGAGCTTAACTTGTGCTCTTGTCTCTATTTGTGTCCTGAACATTAAAATCAATTTTTTGTTTTTGAACAGCCTCTTTCCCTTGTGACCATGACATTTATTGATGTTTACTGTTCCAGTAGGAAGAGAAGGCCCAGTTGATTTTCAGAGGCTATAAGCCGTGTGTCACACAGTCTTCTTGCCACTTTCTCCCAGGCATCCATGGTCTAGTGCCAGGCCCTGGTGTACAACCAGGGAAATGGGACCCCAGGTTGGTACTCTGAGCAGGTGTAAAAGCGTGTCTCCAGTAAAATCAGCCATTTGGGTCAGGTTTGAATTTTTTTCTCAATGGCAAAGTTGTTCAAAGTTAACCCCTAGACCCGTGATAGTGAACCTTTTAGAGGTGCAGTGATACCAGAAAGCCACTGCAGCACACGTGCTGCACATTCACCAGCACTGCTCTGGACCTACTGGCCAGCTCAAACATGTCATGTGATCAGCTTTCCTTTTTCTTATAAGCTAGAAGTAAATGGAGAGATCAGGTAGAGTGCACTAAAGTTTCTGTGTGCCACATTGGTTGTCGGGGTGGATGGGCCTGGGGAGGAGGTCCTGATCAACAGAGGAGAGCCGTGTTTTAGGTGGATTGCTAAACTTCCCTGTCCTCTCTTTGGACCTGGACTAGTCTCTTGCCTTATTATAGCAGTAGGAAAGCTGTGCGTGTGAGTGTGTGTGCCTGGTCTGCGTGTGCAGTGTGTGGCATGGCCTCTGTTCCAGTATTCAGTCAATGAGGCTAATTTTGATGAGCAGTCTTACAAATTTGCAGATATTGGGGGCTGCAGTTTAGCTTAGTGATAGTGGGCTTGCTTGAGTTGGATCAGAAGCCGGTGTCAGCCCCCTCCTCCTCTGCTGCACAGCTCATTTCTGGGAGTCTGTTTCATTTGGCTTGCAGGAAAGAGCATCTATTAATAGTGATTGCTCAGATATGTTTGTTACAGAGTTTCCATGCTTTTTCTTTCCCTTGAAGATAAAAATGAAAGGCAACATTTATAGTGTTTCTAGCTCAGCATCAGCTCTATAAATGTCCCAGTAGAGAAAATATTGATGATACTTGTCTGAAAATACATTGACCTGATATTTAAGGAGATGGGAGAAGGCCTCTACATGTGAGCATGTGTGTATACAAATGTGCTTTGTGTGTATGCACACATGTATATACTCGCATATGGCATACATCTGTAATCTCAGCACTCAGGAGACTGAGGCAGGAGGATTAACATGATTTTGAGGCCAGCTTGAACTACACAGCAAGATCCTGTCTCAAAAAAACCCCTCATAGTCTCATCAACTTTTATAATACTTCTGAAATCAAAGGACTACTTTTTCAAGAATTTGTGAAAAATTGTTATTAAATTTTGTTAATCTTGATTGTCACCTTGACAAAGAAACATCTAGAAGACTAGGGAGGCATGCTTGTGGGTCTGTCTGGGGGAGTCCTGAGTGTGGACCCCCTTTGGAGCTCACATCCTGCTGCCAGGTGTCTTTTTACACCCTTGGTTCTGAAGGGTAGAATTTGTCAGTTTCTGAGATGCTTCTAGCTTTCCTCTTGCCCTGATGTAGTGCTTGGCATCTTTATACTAATTCACAGATGCCCGTTCTAATGAAAATCTGTATTTTAGCATAACAGCAGTTGGCTGGGTCTCCACAGCTCTGCTGGGGAACTGTAGGAAGCAATCTCTGTGTTCACCCACTTGGTACGGTGAATGGTAAGGTGGCTAGACTGTGTCAAAGTTGAAATGGGTGCGTTTGCCCATGTTATGTGCCACCCATGTTACATTTCATGTATTTGTAATTTTTTTACTGCATGTTTTCTTTTTCTTTCTTTTTTTTTTTTCTTGTAGAATTAGTCCGATTCATTACAGTGGCATAGGAAAAATTGATTTCATAACTTCGGTAGGAAGTTGAATCATCAGGTGACAGCTCCTCCTGATTACTTGGATCATGTGAGCCAAAGAAGTTGGCAAGTTATGACAGAAATGATATAGAGATATGACAGATAGAGAAGTACAGAATGAAGGCCTTGATGCCACGAGGAAGAAAACAGTAATGTAAATAAGTATCTAGCTAGTCAGAATGCTACAGGGCCAGGGATATAGCTCAGTGGCACAGTGCATGCCTAGCAAGTACAAGGCCTTAAGTTTGATTTCTGGTACAAAAATACCTGAATAATGCATCATTGTTGGAAATTGTACGTTTTGAAATATACTAATAATGAAATGTAAAATATTCTATATCCATCAATAGTAATACTCAAAAATATATTTATTATGGTATCTCACTATCTGAACTAAGGAAGACTTTATGGTAGGACTTCATCATGCTAATCGTCAGAATCCAAAGGGTGTATGGAGAAGTGGCAGATGTGGTGTTGAGCTTTGTAGGGCAACTCTGACACTCAAGAGATTTGCTTCCTTCAAAATTGCCTACATTTTGATGACAAAAAACTCCCTAAGAAATAAAAAAAAAAATCCATCTAGTGGGCTGCTAGTCGCTCATTTGTTGAAAGCTTTATTTCAAACAGTTTATGTACCATCGCCTGCTGGGCCCTCGCATCCTGTGTGGCTGTCGAAGCTTTCAGCAGTGTATGCCAAGTGAGCTTTCCAAATATGGTATAAAAATACATGCTCTGGAATGTGCAAAGGTATTTTACAACTTGAATTTAGAAATTTATCCTAGAACTCAGCCAGCACATCTTTCTTTGTGCAATGGTGAAACAAACCATGACTCTGTAAACAGACCTATTGTACCTATTTCAAACAGTGATCAAATGTCACATTCAGCGGTTATATTTTCATGCTGTTCTCATGTGTGAAAGCTGTCTTAGGTGTGATGATTGAAGTAGAGATTTTTGTGATAGAATGTTATTTGTATTTTTATTACAGTTTACATAGGAATTTATTTCTGCAGGCATTTTTTAGATGTGGTAAACAAATGGTTGAGGTAGAAAATGTTGATTTTTAGTCTAAACAATTTGTATTTGATATTTGATTTTATTGCTATTTCATTTTCCTGCTAAGTGGACATTATGTAATACAGTGGGGAGCCCCTGACAAGAGAGGAAGACAAGGGGGGACAAGTATGGCCTGCCAAGCAGGAAAGGAAAGCTAAACATGTGTGTCAGTATAGGAGAGACTTGTGTATGGAATGTGCAGTTATTACACGTGAGAATTGCCTTAGTTGTGATGACTGAAGCAAAGATGATGATGATGATGGTGGTACTTGGGATTGAACTCAGGACCTTGCTCTTGCCCAGTAAGCACTTATTCTACTGAGCTATGTCCCCAGCCCCAAAGATTATTTCTATGGGGAGTTTTGTTTGTATTTTCATTGTATTTCACATCAGAATTTATTTCTCTGTTACTATTTATTTATTTTTTCATGTATTTAGTACAGATCTGCAGGATCTCACTATGTAGATCGAACTTGTAGTGATTCTCCTGTTTTCAGCCTCTCAAGTGCTGGGATTACAGGTGCGCACCATCATGCATAGTCTCAGTCACCCTCTCAATGCACCAGCACGGTACTCTGGGGATCACACCCTGGTGCTGCACTCTGCCTAAGCA
The DNA here is from genome assembly GCA_004027165.1 of Ctenomys sociabilis. Taxonomy (NCBI): domain Eukaryota; kingdom Metazoa; phylum Chordata; class Mammalia; order Rodentia; family Ctenomyidae; genus Ctenomys; species Ctenomys sociabilis. Next base: position 13,038 of record PVKA01020788.1, read on the forward strand.
GAGGCTTTAGTTCTCTGATTTGTCTGGCTGGCCTTCTCTGTTATTTTTAGGTCTTGCAAGCAGGTAAATGGTTGATGTTGAAAATGTTTGTTCTACATACTATTACATATTAAAAGTTTAATACTTTATTTTCCTGTTAAGCACACATTGTTTAATATAGTAAAACTTATAAAATTAAAGTTAATAATCCATCAGTAGAAATATTCCTGAAAATTACATGTGGTCATTATATGCTCCCATGATGTGCCTTTTCTAAAAATCTCTCGTGATGTTCATGGGGTGTTAATCTTTTCAGCATTGATGTTGTCCTTTGCCCTAACTTTGCAAGTGCTTCCTTTTTGACAAAACTAGAGACTTTTTGTATCTTTTGGCAGTGTCTTCTCCTGATTATCCATGTAGATATGTAGATCATGCTAGAATAACAAGCAGTACTTATGCCACAGCTTGAAAGTTGGACTGCCCTGAAATTTCCTCTGCTAGATCATTTAGTCCATTGTCCTTAGGTTCAGTCTTCTGCAGTCTGAGGACATGGGAAAAATAGAGACAGATTTTCTGCTGGAGTTTAATACATGTGGCCTCCAGTCAAATTGCCAACAGAGCCCTTGTTCCCACATGAAAACCTTTGAATCTGGCTTTCTGTCTGCATTCTTATCTGTCTTCTGGCCTTTTGAGGTTTGACCAGAATCACACAGTGAGCTCTGTTTAAAGCATTCTAGGGATTCTCTAGCCTGCTTCTCGAAGCTTTTCCAGGCTTTTGTTATCAACAAGTCCCTAAAACTTCTGAGCCATGTGGTCAGATACCTCATTCCCAAATACCATTTTTTTAATACTGACCACTTTTTATTGCTGGACAAAATACTCAGTACCCACAATTTAAAGGAAGATACTTTGGCTCATGGTTTTCAGAGGATTCAATCCATGATTGGTTGGCTCCATGGAAGAAGCAGTTTGGCAGAGGAAAACCCATTGCAGCCAGGAAGCAGAGAACAGAGAGAGCAAGGAGGGGGAAGAACACAGCCTGCCAGGCCACACCCAAGTACCCGAGCTAGGCCCACCTCCTAACAGCACATCCAGCTACTGAACCCACCCATAGATGAACCCACTGATGGATGGTACAGTGCCCCTGGGATCCAGTCACCTTCCACACTTGTGAGCTTTGGGGGCTTGTTTTAGATCTCAGCTGTGTCATGCAGTGTCGTACCCTGCACTTTATGCATAAGGTATCATTTTCCACTGCCTTGCCCCTACCTTGGCCCACCTACTTCTTCCTTCTTGAACCCTTGTAAAACCTCACCAAAAGCACTCCGGTATATCCACTTGCTTTTGTTTGGAACACTATTCCCTTCCTACTACCTAACTCCCATTCATTCTTCAACTCATAGCCTAAGCACTGTTTTAAAACATGGATTTCTCCTGTTCTTTTAAAATATTGATTTATCTTTTCACAGTTAGAAAAGCAATATATGTGTCACTATGATATATTTAAAGAATACACACAATACACACACATGCGCAGAAACCAGAGGATAACACTTAATATATTGGAGGCATCCAGTGCCAGTTTATTTGGTCCTGTGTGCTGCATTTGGAAGCCTGAAAAACTATTTCTTACATATTTAAATTACAGCACATGTCCAGATGGGGTTTTCCTTTGGTATGCTTGAAACACAGGCTCTTAGCTTTCTTGACTGTCTTTTCCAGACCAGCAAAATCTAAGGGAGTTTATTTTTATACGTGTGTGTGTGTATGCGCATGCGCACGTGTGCACCTTTGCACGCCGCTGTGTGTGCACACATATGTGTATGTGTACTTGTAATGTTTCAGTTTCTTCAACCAGTATGGTACTCTTCTAAGGTTGAATTTTATTTCTGTTTTCTATTGACTTTTTATCATTGTGTTTCTCTTCGCAATGTCTCTCTTTCCAGCTGAATACTGGAACAACAGCATAAGTGTGTCTTTTGTACTATGGATACATTTCTCTGTTTGGACCTTTCAATGCCATCTTGCTACCAGTTATCTCAATTAACACTAGTTTCTTGCAGTCTTTTTCTTATTAAATCTGTCTTTTAATCTGAACTTGCTCTTTGTGATTCTTGAGTCTTGATTAAAACTTTATACAGTGCCTGACACACTAATGTACTTGAAAATGTAACAATTAGAGTTAATACATGAATAAGCAAAGACAAGATCTTTGTTAGTATATCCTATAGAGACCATTAAAATATGTTCTAGTAATGTATTCTCTTTCTAAAAGCAGCTGTGCTGAAGTATGATTTGTATAATCATAAAACACCCAATGTAATGTCTAACTCAATGATTTTTATTAGATTTTAGAGAGTTATGCAACTGTGACAACAGTCCAGGTTTAGAACATTTCAGTTTCTATACTGAGTTCTTTCATACCTGTTTGCAATTAAATCTTTGCCCTACTTTGTGTCCCTTCAAGTTGTCTTGTGTGGACATTTCATGTAGATGTGTGCTAGTGTCACGCATATACACAAATACAAAATGCACATGCGTATACATATATATGCTTTTATATTAGTTTATGAATCGACAACGTTTAAGTAAAGTATATAGGTAACGTTCAGTTCAAAATTTCATTTTAGGGCTCCTTTCCTAGGAGTCCTCCCCTCCCTCCTGTGGCTGAGAGGCCAGGGCTTAGTCACTGCTTATCTGACATCATGAGCCAGTGGGTCTGTGTGGGTAGGGAGGGTATTCACAGTTGGGGCTGCTTTCAGACCTGCCCTGGCTTGTACTTAACACTGGTCCTTTTGTGTTTCCTTCTTACCTGTGTGCAGGATCAGGGTTGACACAGACTTGTCTCCACTGTGTCTGCAGCCTTAGCTTGTAGAAATGTTCTCCTTGTTGCTTTCTTCCCTGCCCGCAGTCCATCATTCATACTAATGGTACAAGTGGCAGATGTGTGCTGGGCACTGCCCCAAATGCTGGTCCCTTCCACCCAGTGCCAAGCAAGCCAGCGGCCCTAGTGGTTTGCCTTGCCCTGCCCATGCCTGCAGGACCTTCGCACCTACAGGTGGGGAGATGGAAGGTGGAAGAGACCCTACAGAGACTTTGTTTTTACCCAACTTTCATGCTTTTCAAGCATGAATCATTTTCAGGCCACTTTGGTCCTTCAATTTGCAGAGTACTAAAAGGGTTGTCAGTTTCATCAAGCTTTATAATTGGCTCTGAGGAGAGGAAAGGCCTACTGTGTGGAAGTCCTGTCACTCAGGGTATATTTTTCTAGTGCTGTTGGTCATTGCCCCAGGTGTACTTACTGTGTTAGAACTTGCTAGAAACTCAGATCCTGCAGTATGGGTGTGGAGGGTGAAAGGCAGGGGTTGACTTTAAGGGATTGACTCATGTGATTGTGGACCTGGTGGGTCAGAAATTCGCAGGGCAGTGAGGAAGCTTTTGTGGTCTTCAAATTCTGCGGGTCAGCAGCATGGAGCAGAGGGGGACATGATTCAGAAACTGATTCAGAGCTGCTGGTTCACATGACTGTGGAGAGGGGCTGGCAAATCTGGACCCCACGGGCCAGTCAGCAGACACGAGCTGATGCTGTGGTCTTGAAGCCAAGTTCCCAGATCATTAGCTTGAAAACTCAGGCACATGTGTGTGTTGTGGTCTGTAGATGAGTTCCTCCTTTTCCCAGAAACCTCAGTGTTTTAATTGTTGGATGAGGCACTCCTATATTATGTGGGAGAATCTGCCAGACTGCAAATCTGTGGATTTGAATACTCACCACATCCAGAAAAATTTTTTCACAGCAATATTTAGAGGGATGTTTGGCCAAACAGCTGACCACTTAGTTAAGTTGACACAGAAAAGTGTAGTCTAGTTACTGTCTGCTTCCTAGCGTGTGGCCAGTGGTTTGGCCCATGTGTGTCTGCAGGTTGGAGTGCCAGATGTGCCCAGATCTTGCCAATGTGCCAAGGCTTAATTATACGCTGCTCAAAGCTCCTCCGGGATATTTCCTGTCACCTGCTCAGGCTCCTGTGTGCTTTGCATATATGTTCCTGTGGCTTACAATACTCTTCTGCTATTTTCTTTTCAAATTTTTTTTTCATCTAGTACTGCTTAGTGAGCCCAGGGCCTTGCACATTCTAAGAAAGCTCTTGAGCATTGAGCTACAGCTAAAGCCTTTAAATTTTTTTCAATTTGGGGACTGGGTCACAAAGTTACCCAGGCTGATCTCATCTTCCTGCCTCAGCTTCCTGAGCAGCTGGGATCGCAGATATAAACCACCATACCCTTCTCCCACTTGCTCTCTCTCTCTCTCTCTCTCTCTGGTACAGGGTCTTGCCATGTGGCTCAGACTTGTAGTGATCCTCTTGTCTCAGTTTCCCAAGTGCTGGGATTATATAGGCATGCACCACCATGCCTATTTTTGGTGGCCAGCATGGCATGTGGTACTAGGGATTGAACTCGGGACCTTATGCTTGCCAGTTAGGCACTAGACCACTGAGCTGGCTCCTAAGTGTCCCTCTTGGTTTCTCTAAAGCTTTACAAGATCTCTCAGTTGGACTTACATGGCCCTTTCTCCCCTCGCATATTTCTGTTGAGGCATTGGTCACATTTCATTGTCCTTGTTTGCATGTCTGCCTGTGCTGAAGACTTTGCTTCTCAGAACAGAGGCCACTGTACTGCTGCCCTATGCAAGTTTGTCTTCAGTCAAGCCTAGCTGTCTGGTCTGCAGCACCTACGTTAGGTTGTGGCATGAATAGCTGAATGTCCATTAGAGATTTGGAAGTTACGTTTGGTATTTCTTCCGTGATTTCTCTTTATAGTAGAATGTGGAAATAGTGACTGTTAGGCAATAAAGCAAATGTGGGTGCAAGTGGTCAGCCTTGGGGTGGATTCCAAACATGTATGGGTGCATTAATAATCTACTTGACTCTGAGAGACGTGGTTGTGTTTATTTTTTCATTCTGTGCCAGATAAAAGCCTCAGATTTGTTGCATTAAGAAAAGCTGTCTCTCATTATAAACACTGATCTATTTGTACTCATATTTGAGTATGTAATGTTCTGAGATATCACTGTGTCCAAGACTACTTCAGCTTCTTTCTAGCTGCAGTGCCATGGAGGTAACTGGGGACTAATTCATAAACAATTATAATATGATAAAAAGGCCTTTTTCCTTTTTCTACCAGGTATTCATCTTGCTCAAGTAGACTCTCCATGGCCTGAACATTTTTTGGAAATCATTTTGAGCACAATATCTGTGTACTAACAAGACAGCCACACCAAGATGGTTGGGAAACTGAAGCAGAACTTACTTTTGGCCTGCCTGGTGATTAGCTCTGTGACCGTGTTTTACCTGGGCCAGCATGCCATGGAATGCCATCACCGCATAGAGGAACGGAGCCCCTCCATCAAGCTGGAGAGCGTAAAGTCAACCGTGCGAACTGGCCTGGACCCCAAAGCCAACAAGACCTTTGCCTACCACAAAGATATGCCTTTAATATTTATCGGCGGTGTGCCTCGAAGTGGAACCACTCTCATGAGGGCCATGCTGGATGCGCACCCGGACATCCGCTGTGGAGAGGAAACCAGAGTCATTCCACGCATCCTGGCCCTGAAGCAGATGTGGTCACGATCCAGTAAAGAGAAGATCCGCTTGGATGAGGCTGGTGTCACTGACGAAGTGCTGGACTCTGCCATGCAAGCCTTCTTACTAGAAATTATAGTGAAACACGGGGAGCCAGCCCCTTATTTATGTAACAAAGATCCCTTTGCCCTGAAATCCTTAACGTACCTTGCTAGGTTATTCCCCAATGCCAAGTTTCTCCTGATGGTCCGAGATGGCCGGGCATCAGTACATTCAATGATTTCTCGCAAAGTTACTATAGCTGGATTTGACCTGAACAGCTACAGGGACTGTTTGACCAAATGGAACCGTGCCATAGAGACTATGTATAACCAGTGTATGGAGGTTGGTTATAAAAAATGCATGTTGGTTCACTATGAACAGCTTGTCCTGCATCCTGAGCGGTGGATGAGAACACTCTTGAAGTTCCTCCATATTCCATGGAATCACTCAGTACTGCACCATGAAGAGATGATTGGGAAGGCGGGGGGAGTGTCTCTGTCAAAGTGAGTAAAAGTTATGTTTTTATATTTTTATTTAGCCAATCAAGGTATGCATGTATGTATGTGTCTGTGTACATGTGTGTTATGTGTATGTAACATATTTAGATCTCTTACAAAAGATAAAGCTTCAATGATATATTTTTTTAGAGTTAATTCTCTACCAGTTCACAGTATATTTGTCCATTCATGTAATTCATTTGTTCATTTATATACTGCCTTTACTTATTTATTGTGCAGATTAAATCCAGGAAAACACACATGCTCGGCAAAGTCTCTGCCCTGCGTTATAGCCCTGGCCCTATATTTCCTTGATGGATGTAAACCCAATTTTCAGACAGTGAAAGGCTTTTTTTTTTTTTTAACTTTTTTTTTTGTCTTTTTGAGACAGGGTCTCACTATGCAGTTCAGGCTGGCCTTAAGCTCACTTTGTAGCTCAGGCTGGTCTCGAACTTACAACAATCCTCCTGCCTCAGCCTCCCGAGTGCTGGGATTACAGGCATGTGCCACCACGCCTGGCAAGTGAAAGGCTTTTTTAACTGAGCTCAGGCCTTAGGCATTAGTGTCCGTCCTTTAGCTTAGTGACTTCCAATTTCTGATTTTTAGATCAAAAATTGATATTGATAAAGATAGTTTGCTTTTGTGTGGTAGAGGGTTGATACCAGACAGTGTTTAGTCAAAAATTATGTACCATAGATCCATAATTAGAACCTTCTAGTGTTTATTCTAAGATTCTTGCAACTATATGAATATTTATTTATTTTTGTATTTTAGAGAAGGGCCTACAGGGTGTCCAGGATCTCACTACTAGATCAGACTTGCAGGGATCTGCCTGTTTACATAAGTCTCCCAAGAGCTGGGATTATAGGCGTGCACCACCATGCCCAGTGTCAGTCACTGTCTCAGTGCACCCCAGGGCAGGGCCAGCATGGTAGACCCAGAGATTCAGCCCTTGGCCTCTGTGCCTGCTTGCAAGCCCTTTAATCAGCTGAGCTATGTGGCTGGCCTCCTGGATTAGTTTTGCTTACACTGGCACTTCATATAAATGCAGTCATGCATAGATGGTCTGTGCTTGGCTTTATTCAGCCATATGTGTGACCCTGATCCATGTTGTTGTAATTAGCAGTATAGTCCCTCCATTTTTATTTGTCTGTGATATTACTGGGGATCAACCACAATTTATTGATTCTTCAATTGATGACTATTTGAGTTATTTCCAAGTTTATGTCATTATGAATAAAGTTTCATTTTACTTTTGGTACAGATAAGCATCATTTCTTTTGAGCATATACTAATGACTAAAGTTACCAGATTGTATATAGTACATGCAGACACATGTAGGCAAACGTACACAAACAGACTTTAAGAGCTTTTTTTGTCTCTCCCCTGGCATATTGGGGATTGAACTGGAGAATTTCTCACTGAGGTACTTACCTAGTCCTTTATTTATTTATTTTTAAGACAGGGTCTTGGGCTGGGTCCCATTCTATCTCAGGCTCAGTAGAATAAGCGCCTGCCTGGAATGCACAGGGTCCTGAGTTCAATCCCAGGTACCACAAAAAAAAAAAAAAAAAAAAAAAAAAAAAAACCCAAAAGATAGGGTCTCACTAAGCTGCTACACTGCCCGGACTGCCCTGGCACTTGCTCCTAACTCCCAGAGGATGGTGATTATAGGCTTGCACAGTGTGGCTACTTTATAAGCTTTGACAGATACTTTCTTATAATTTTCTAAATGTTTGTATCATTTCTGTGTAACTGTACCATTCATGCATAGTTGTACAATATATAAGTACATTGCTATAGTTGTCTTGTGTCTTTGCCAGCATTTAGTATTGTCAGACCTCTTAATTTTGACCTTTCTGAAAGTATACAGATGTATTTTGAAACTTAAAAATAAAATTTAAAAAATGGCATTTGTGCTTCTTTCTGAGACAAATTCTACCCAGAGTTCCAAGATAAAATACGAGGAGATCTGCTTTGGGTGAACCTAAACCTAATCTTAAAAAATCTAGTACAAAGGAAGATGAAATAAATTAGGCAAACATTGCAGCAAAATTTTTTGAAATGGAGATATGTAGAAAGAATGATCAATGATTTACTAAATTTAGAATATTATTTTTTAAAATGTCCAGAATAGAATTTGTTTTTGCTGAAGAAAAAAATGTCCAGTTGTACTTGTTTTTTTGTTTGTTTGGGGGTTTTTTTTGGTGGAACTAGGGATTGAACTCAGGACACTGCACTTGCTAGGGAAGCGCTTGTTCCACTGAGCCATCTCCCCATCCCCTTCAGTAGTACTTGTTAAAACACTAATCACTAAGTCAATCTTTATTTATTGTTTTTTGTGGTACCAGTGATTGAACTCAGGACCCTGAGCTAGCCAGGCAGGTGTTTATTCTACTGAGCTATCTTCCCAGCCCAAGTCAATTTTTATTCAAAACCAGTTCAGGAGACATAGCGAGCCTTGCAAAGGGGTCTTGGAGTAGGAGACAGATTGAGCTTAAGTTTGAACGCAACCGGGGCTAGTGGGCATTTGTAGATAAGCATGGTGGATGGAAAAACTATGAAGGGCATATACCAGTGATTTTTACTTCTGATAAGCCAGGAGTGTGTGTGTGATGAGAAATTTAATCATGAATGTTATAACTTGTGTCTAGTTGTCCCCCCAAGCCTTATGCAGTCATGGAGCGGACTTCTAGAATTTATGATTAACTCATGTCCACTGGGATTATGAGTGTGAGTGCTGCTGGCGTTGTAGACACCTGGTGAGTACTGCACCCAGCCTGGGGAGGATAGCTTGAATGTGACTTCTGGGAGCCAGGCTTGCTCTCTGTAGACGTTGCTGCTGCTGCTCCTGCCCTTTTGCTCTTGCTCTTTGCTGCCACCATGAGTGGGTGCCCTCTGCCCTGTGCCACTCTGCCTTGGAGCCAGCCAAGTATGGACTGAAACCTCCACTGACTGTGAGCTAAATAAACCTTTCCTTCCTTCATTTTGAGTGTCCTGTTTGTTCCAGCAATGAGAGAAGAGTAACTGAGACGAGAGTTGCTAAACTATCTTATCTGGGTTCCTTGCTAGAGATGAAATTTATAAAGAAAGATGGGCTAAGGAGATGGTTCAGGAGGTAAAAGTTTGCAGGCATTAAGGATTTTTGCCAGTTTGAAAGTTTTGGGGCCGGGTGTGGTAGTACACACCTGTAATCCCAACACTGGGGAGACCGAAGCACGAGGATCACTGAGAGAGGACTGCCTGGGCTACAAAGTGAGTTCAAGGTCAGCCTGAACTGCATTATTTAAAAAAAAAAAAGTTTAAGTTTTTGTATCTTACAAGATTAACAGAGAAAGATAACTGAGCATCCACTTAAAGATTTTCTGAAATTTAAGGAAAAAATATTTTGTGAGCACATAGAGAACAACATTCTGTATTTATAAAATTATCAGCACCTCAAAAGCATGTATAAATAATGGCATGCAAATTAGGATTATCTGAGCTCCACAAGCTCAGATTGAAATATTCTAGAAGAATTTTATTAATATTACCCCCCCCCCCCCAATTATTAGAGAGTGAGTCTGCTGATTTCTCATTGCTTATCTTTGAGACAGCTGCGGACCGGCCTCAGGAGATCTTGGTGCTGATAGTGGAGGAGACCAAGAGATGGAGGGGGTAGGGGAAGGGATAAAAGAATGAAGGTGTGTGATGTCCAGATACCAGTTGGCACAAGGAATGTAATCGTGCTGACCTGAAAACATGGACTAAAAAACAATGTAGGCGTTACATGCTGCCTGAGACAATGGGTCCTTACAGGTGACACCCAGGAGGTGAGGTGGCTGAGAGCCTGAGCTGGAGCAGGAGGGTGGAGTGAACAAGGGCTAAAAGCAGTGGGCAAAAGAAGGAGCAAAAGGAAAGCAGCGCTGTATGTCAAGGTCTGTCAATAAAGAATGAATAGAATAGAAGCAGAGAGAAAATAAAGGAATCAAGCAAAGTCTATTCTTTCCTAGAGGATATAATAATTGGTAGTAAAGAGTAGGCATTGTTGGATAGTAAGTTACTTATCAACTTGAATGAGTTTTTTTAACAGATATTAAGAGACCCAAAATAATAAAATTTCAAAGAAATCGTGGCTGCTGTGTGAGGATGGCGCCCAGAGCTGTCCGTCTTGCTCCGCAGCCATCTGTCACCTGGACTGTGTCCGCTGTGGCGCCATCATCTCACAGCATGGGCTCGAGCTCGCCCCCCCTCAGCCACATCTGAAAGAGTGGGTGCAGAGGGCCTGTGTGTGAAAGGGGACATTTAATGTTCTTTGAGACTGTTTCCTGTAAGCTTCCAGGTAGTGTTCTTGCTTTCCACTGGCCATAACGTAATTATGTTGCCTTCTGTAAGTGTAAGAAAAGCCAGGAAGCCAGACTTGGTGGTGCACACCTGCCATCCCAGCACTCAGAAGGCTGAAGCAGGGGATCACTGGGAGTTTGAGATCAGCCTGGGTTACAAACTGAGCTCAAGATGAGCCTGAACTGCATAGTGAGACCCTGTCTCAAAATGACCAAAAAAAAAAAAAAAAAAAAAGAAGGGAAGGCAGGCATGCTGGGAAATACAGTTTTTATTCCAGTTAATTGTGTCCAGCAATTTTTTTTTTTGTACCAGGGATTAAATTTAGGACCTTATAATTGCCTGACAGGTGCTTATGCCACTGCGCTATCTCTCCTGGGTCTGGGCTTTCTTTTTTATGTACTTATTTATTGTTTTTGGTACAGGGTCTCACTGCAGCTGGACTTGCAGTAATCCTCCTGTTTTCCGCCTCACCAGCTTTGAGATTATAGGCATGAACCACCATACCTGGCCCAGGAGTGGGGCCATTGCAGCATGTGCCAGGGATCGAACCCTGGTCTCTGCATCTGCCTTACTCCACTTAGGTATCTCGCCAGCCCTCAGTGGTTTGTTTTATAAGGAGAGTAGTTGTATCAGGTAGCAAGCTTCATTATTTAATGATCACTTACTGTGTGCCAGGCCTTGGAGCCAAAGTCTCTGTCTTAAGGAAACCCAGGATCTAAAGGAAGGTACATATCCTTAAATAGGGCACTGAGGAAGAATTATTGAAAACCAAGCAGATACCTAACCCAATCTGGGGTGTTCAGGAAAACCTACCAAGGCCAATGTGGTAGAGATTAGACTGGAAGCTTGGTTTCCACATCCTTGGTACTGCTGACCTTTGGGCCCATGTGATTCTTGTAGGGGGTTTAGCTGCATCCTAGTTTGTACTTCATAAATGAAAGCAGCTTCCCTTTCCCATGACCTAAACTGTTAACAAGCGAAAATGTTTCTGGACGTTGCCAAAACCCCAGCTGAGAGCCATTGACCTGAAAGCTGAGGAGCAGAACAGATAAAGGGAAGTGACTTGCGGAATATTGTGCTTCAGGGATGCCTTTGCTTGGGGGTCCAGATCGCCTTTGCTCTTCCCTAGCCAGATGGACCGTCTATGAGCGGCTCCTCCTGGGAGCAGCCTGGCTGTATCTAACTGGTTTGCAGGTCTCCGGGTAAGAGATAAGGTGGAGTACTTTCTTCCTGCAGCTGCTGACTCCATGACAGGGGCTCCAGATGACCTGAGGCCTGGCTCGCCCTGAAACACCAGACCTGTGGAGGACCCTGCCCACCCCACTGGTGGAAACCACCCCATACAGCCCCACTTGGGGCAGAATATGGTATTTGTTTTTCATTGGCTAATATAATTTAAAAGCTAATATAGCCAATCCACCAGGCAGTATTCATTAAGAAGTTACAGTATGAACAAATTAACGAAGAGTAGAAACTGTAGTCCCTATGGGGAAATATAGGCTGTTTGCTTTTGTGAGGGCATTCATTTCCAGGCAGGAAGTAGTGGGAAGTAAGGCCTGAGAGAGGAGCAGGCTTGGGGCCTTAGGGTATGTGTTGGAGAGCTGGAATTTTTATCTTAAAAACATTTGCTTTCATATTTCTCTTAGCAATGGAAGGATCCTTTTCTCAAATGAAGTCTCCTCAGGGACCGTGGTATTTAAAGTACTTAGAGGTGACATGGCTCTGGTCGAGGCCACATTTAATTTTGTCTGGATTTAACAAACCGAAGCAAAACTACAATGTTGCAATTGCAAAGCTTTAATTTTGTTTTCAAAAGAAAAAATGATTATGGTGCCTTTATTCCCTTTCTTTTTTTTTTTTTTTTTTTTATTTTGGTACTAGGCATCAAAGTCAGGACCTTGAGCTTGCCAGGCAGACGCTTATGCTGTTGAACTATATCCCCAGGAGCCCCTAGTGCTTTTTATTTTAGACAGGACCTCACTAAGTTACCTAGATGGGAGTTGAACTTATGATCCTTCTGCCTCAGCTTCTCAGAGTACTGGGACTACACATACATGACCCTGTGCCAGCTAAGGCCCATTGCTTCATATCACATTGGTGATTCGGTTTCAATGTATGAATTTAGGGGGACACCAACGATCAATCCATAGCAGGGCACAATATTTAGATCACTGGGATGTAAAAATAATTTTTTTGATTTAAAAATAATGGCCTGTTTTACAGTGTTTGACTTGAGATGTAGCTTGTAGCAGTTTGGTCTGTCAGTACACTTGGTTAACTAGTTTCTAAGAAGAACCAAGCACATCGTGAGTATTAGAGCCCATGCCTACGCAGACACTGTAGAGGAATTCATTCCTCTGTTTCCTGGATTCCCTGGATAATGAAGGATTTTACTGCTTTCAGCAACATATTCCATTCCATCATTGCCATCAGGTTTTCACACATCGGAATCACCTGGAGCCCTTCTCTCCCCCCTTATTTTAAATGTATTTGGTCGCTACGGGGTCTCACTAGGTACTTCAGACTCATAATGATCATCCTGTTTTCAGCCCCCCCACGGCTAGGATTACAGGCATGTGCCGCTACACCGGACTCTGTGGCTGGCCCAGCCCGCCTGGGGGTGGGGCTGGCAAGGCATGTGGTTCCAGGGATCAAACCCCAGTCCCTGCACTTGCCTAAGCAGGCACTTTAGTCCTTTGAAACCTTTTGATACTAGATTTGAAGTTCTTGATTCATGAGGTGCAGGGCAGGCCCCAAACCTTGTGTGTGTAACAAGTTCCAGTGATAATATCTCTGGTCTGGAGATTTCGCTTTGAGGACCCCTGCCCCAAATCATGCTATGTTTCTTCTGCTTCACATGAAGATTCTGACACCTTGCCTCTTATTCTCCAGGCTGCGGCCACGCTGAAATAACTGCAGCAACTCCAAGGTACTGCGCATGTACTGGTGCAGTTCTGGGCGTGCGCCCCCATCTGCAGAGCCCCGCTCACTGCGTCCTCTGCCAACTGCTAGCCACTTTCTTCATTCAGTTCCAGGTCTCCCTGTCCAAATATGCTTCCTATGATTTTGGTAGATTGGCCAGAAGAAAAAGGGTTATGATTTTTACGTGGGTCAGACCTGTGTTTAAAATCTTTCATTCATGTGAATGTGTCTGTAACATTAAGCTACTGCCCTCTTCTGTGTCTCTAATGGAGATAATGGTCTTGCCTGTGTCTTATCCCATTCAATTTTGGGGTTGGCCCTTTCACACTTGCCTGCTGGCACTTTTGATGTTTCAGTATTATTGAAGAAGGACTCAGAGGTTGAGGAATTCATTGTCAGTTCCACAGTTGGACACAGATATGGACCTGGCCTTTCTGTCTTCAGAACCTGTGCTTCTCATCCCCATGTGGTGTGTCCTGTCAGGGCCTGTGGAGAGGAAATAATTGGTCAGGAGGTGCAGTCCAAACCCAGGCTTTGGAGTCAGGCGGTGCTAGACCTGATCATAGCTCTGTCCTTTATTAGTTATGATCATGGGTGAGTTGTTTGGTTTGCTTAGTCTTACCTCATCCCTCCTTTATGTTTCTTATCCTAGAGATGGTATGATGATAGTGGTACCCTATTAGGGATGCTAATCATATGGTTGCCATGGAGATCACATTGGAAAGACTATAATACCCTTAACAAGTGTCTGAAACGTAGTAAGGATTGAAAATGTTATCTGTTATCTTTATTATTATTATTAGGATGATAATTGTACCCATTAGGGTGCTAATAATACTGTATCTGCAGTGTATTTTTTTTCTTTTGAAAAGAAAATGTAGTTCAGGCTGGCTTTGTGCTCACTTTTGTAGCCCTCAGGCTGATCTCAAACTTGTAGTGGTCCTTTCAACTCCTGAGTGCTGGGATCATAGGTATGCGCCACCATGCCTGGCACAGCATGCAGGGCCAGGGATCAAACTCAGGATCTTGATCTTTCCAGGTAGGTGCTTATTCCTCTGAGTTATTGCCCCAGCTTCTACTTCATAGAATTCTTATAGAGATTAAGTTTAAATTATTTCAAAGCCTTTAGAATGGTACCTGGATATAGTAAACAGCTCAAAAGTGATATTTTTACTATTTTTAAAATTGTGAAATACTTATACCCCCACCCCATGTGAACCAGCGAAGACGGTACCAGCTGCACCACAGCTTGCTTCATGGTGTCACACGTTCTCCTGTAACGTTTAGGGCAGAGAGAATCCAAGACACCTAAAATGATGTCTGAGTAAGAAAGTGAGCTGCTGGTTTTAACAGCTGTAGTGGGGAAGCTGGTAGGGCAGGTTGGGAATTTTAGTATTATTATATCAGCATTTGAAATTATTTGATGATGATTTATTATCCTTTGCCATCTGATCTTTCCTGTTTTGTTTGCCTGTTAGTAAATCTGATATAAATGGAATCCATTTTTATTTTCTTCTGTCAGCTTGTTTTATTTTGCTTAATAATTTAAAATTAAATTTTTTTCTTCATATACATATATGAGACATTTGGAAATTGTTCCTCAGTTTATTGGTGTCTTTCTCTGTTTTATTATTTATGTATTTCTTTGTTACTTTTAGTTTAGTGTTTTGTTTGAGATAAGATCTTACAGTGTCATTTGGGTCATTTTTAAACTCAGGGTGATTGTGCTGCCTCAGCCTCCCCAGTGCTGGGGTTATAGGCGTACACTATGCCTGGTTTCAGGGCTGACATGGCATATGGTACTGGGGATCAAACTCAGGACCTTGTGCTTGCCAGGCAAGCGTTTAGACTGCTGAGCTATCTCCCCAGCTCCCGACTCCTTTTTAAAAAAACATAGTTTTATAGCAAAATACAGCAGGAAGTACAGAAAGTTCCCCTATGTGTTCTGCTCATGTATCTGCACAGCCTACCCTATATCAAAAGCCCACATGAGACTGTTGCATTTGATTGGTCTGTATTGATGCACTGTTATCACCCCACAGTCTACAGCTTGTTAGGATTAACTCTTGATATTGTCCATAGCCAAATTTTGACAGTGGTCCCCTGATGCAGATCTGCCATATAATGTCACACATAGTATTTTCACAGTTCTAATACTTCACTGTGCCTCCTCCTCCTCTTCCTCTTCCTCTTCCTCCTCTTCTTCTCCCTCCTCCGCCTCTTTCTCCTCTTCTTCTTTCTCTTCCTCCTCTTCTTTCTCCTCCTCTTCTTCCTTCTCCTCCTCTTCTTCTTCCTCCTCCTCTTTCTTCTTCTTCCTTTTGTTTCTCTAGGTTTTGCCTACCACAGACTAATCTTACTAAAGCTGTAGCTTTGCTTTTTCTAGAGTGTCAGAAAGTTGGAGTCATACACTATATACCATTTTCAGGTTAATGTCTTTCTTAGTTATGAAAGTATTAATACTGATACTTAGTACTATTCATTTAAAGTTTCTCCTTGTGTCATGCCTTGATAACTTATGTTATTCTTTTTTTTTTTTTTTGATGTATTTACAGGGTCTCACTATGCAGCTTGGACTCATAGTGATCCTCTTGTTTTCAGTCTCCTCAGTGCTGGGATTACAGGTGGGCGCTACCACGCCCGGACTTAATGGTCGGCTCAGAGCACCTAGGGGCAGTGCTGGTGCAGCACGTGGTACCAGGTATCGAACCCTGTTCCCTGCGCTTGCCTAAGCGGGCACTTATCTGCTGAACTATCTCACCAGCCCTACTGTGTTTTTCAACACTGAATAACATTCCATAATCCATAGATACCACAATTTTATTGATCTATTGATCTACTGAGGGACATTTTTGTAGCTTGCAACTTTGGCAGTCATGAAAAAAGCTGTTGTCAATATCTAGGTTTTTGTGTGGGCATAAGGTGTCAGCTCATATGGATAAATGTCAGGGCTGACTTATGGCTCTTATGGCAAGACTATGTTTATTTGTAAGAAACTGACAAACTTTTTATAAGTTTTGATTTTCCACCAAAAATAATAAGAGTTCTTGCTCCACATTCTTACCAGTGTTTGAGCCTTGTTGTGTTCTGAGTTTTGGCCATTCTGGTAGGTGTGTAGCAAAATCACATGGTTTTAATGTGCATTTCCCTGCTGAGATATGAGATATGATGATTGTCATGATTTGTGTCTGGGTGGCCCCCCAAAGCCTCATGCAGTTGTGGGGCGGCTTCTGGAGTTTGTGACTGATTATTGTGGGTATGGATGCAGAACCTGCCCTGGGGCAGGTAATTTACATTACAGTGTAAGGAGAAAGAGGGCAGCTAGCTGCCTGAGCTGCTGCACTCTCACTTGTTCTCTGCTCTTTGTCTCTGCTGTGAAAGGTTGTGCTGTGCCCTGTGCCGCTCTGCCTTGGAGCCAGCTGAGTATGGGTTGAAACCTCCAGTAATTGTGACCTAAATAAACCTTTCCTTCCTTCATCTTCAGTGTCTGGTATTTGTCCGAACAACGAGAGAAGAATAACAGAGACAAAGATGATATGTGTAGGACGTATTTTTGTAGGCTTGCATACCATCTCTAGAGGAGTAGTGTCTATTCAGATCTTTTTTTTTTTGTCTTTTTGAGACAGGGTCTTACTATGCAGTTCAGGCTGGCCTTAAGCTTACTTTGTAGCTCAGGCTGGTCTCCAACTCACAACAATCCTCCTGCCTCAGCCTCCCAAGTGCTGGGATTACAGACATGTGCCACCATGCCCTGCTTTTATTCAGATCTTTTACTTATTTTAAAAACTGAGTTGGGCTGGGGAGATGGCTCAGTAGAATAAGTGCTTGTGAAGGTCCTGAGTTCAATCCCCAGTGCTGCAAAACAAACAAACAAAAAATAGGGTTGTTCATCTTCATATTATTTAATTTTAAGAAATTTTATGTCTTTTTTGTTTCACATCACTAGCCATCTGTGAAATGCAAATTAAAACAACACTGAGATACTATCTCACCCCAGATAGAATGGGGTAAACAAGTCAACTAACAACAAATGTTGGAGGGGCTGTGGGGAAAGGGAACCCTTTTCCACTGCTGGTGGGAATGTAGTTTGGTGCAACCATTATGGAAATCAGTGTGGAGACTTCTTAAAAAACTAGGACTGGAAATCCCATTCAAACCAGATATCCCCCTACTGGGAATTTTCCTGGAGGAACTGAAAACATTATATCATAGTGATATATGTGTACCTATGTTCATAGCAGCAGAATTTGTGATAGCCAAATCTTGGAAACAACCAAGATGCCCGTCACCTGAGGAATGGATGAAAAAGATATAGTATTTTTATACAATGGAGATTTACTCAGCTATAAAGAATGATAAACTTGAAGCATTTATATTTAAGTGGATGCCACTTGAAGATACTCTCACAAGTAAAATATACCAGACCCACATGTGTAAATATCATATTCTCCCTTGTATAAGAACTCAAAAGAAAAAGTACAAATAGAAAGGTATAACACAATTAAAAGGAAAGCGAGAACTTGAGGATTAGACTACAAAGAGAGGCAAAGAAACGCTAGGAAACACGAGAGGGGCAAAGCCATACATTTATATATACAGCATGGGTAAGACAATGATCCTGAGAAACATCAGCAGGTTTTTGAAACTAGCAGTTAATTGGTAGGATTCTCACCTTGACTATATATGCTGATACCTGTGAGCTAAACAACTGCACTGAAGATAGCAATGTATAATAGTAGGGTTATGCTTGGAAGGCCTGTCATTTTTGGTCTTCTGAGTACTTAGTGCTTGTCATGACATACCAATTATTGCCATACTGTCTCTCAAGTAAATGTTTTTTTTTCTTAAAAAAAAGGATAATAAATGATAAAAAGAGACAAGAAAAAAAATGTCACAGGACTGTCCTGCTACAATACTATATATGGTTAGATTTCTAAATCTCTTGTAAAAACTATGTAATTGTTTATTCATATTTTTAAAATTAAAAAAATTTCCTTCATATTCTGTAGGAACCTAAAGTTTAACATATCAATACTTGATAGAAAATACCTGTTCAATGTTATACCTAAGATATTTGATATTCAGACAGTTAGGTTAAACCCAACTGCATATGTTGTAAGGTAATAATAAGCTTCTCTTCTGCAGGGTTAACAACCTAAGTTTGTAGACCAAAAATTAGAGAAAAAGAAAGGCTGCAAGAACAGCCAACATTTTGGTCCTAGCCTTTCAAGTTCAGTGAAGACTCAGGACATAGGAGAAACAATACTATAACATCATCTAACTCAGTTGTGTCCCAAATTTTCTGATCATGGCGATTATGGGGCCACAGAGGAGTGTGATTGATGATGTAGAGTGTGCCTGAGGAGAGTCACATGGAGAGAAAACATTCTCTCAGGCTTTCACAGAGAGCCATTTGGTCAAGCAATGGCCGAAACTCATCCACAAGGCTGACACTGACAAAGGATCTACAAAGTGTGATACAGGGTTTCAGGATAAATCCTGAGGAGACTTGACTGACATTATCAGATACAAAAGTTACATTTCTTATTGTATAGGTCTTGCTTTATTTTGGTCTTAACCATCCAGCAGAAAAGTATAAAAATGAGGTGTAGAAAGTAAAGCCATATTAATAGGCTGAGTTGTAAAAGGCTCAAGTCAGCAACTTCTGATATTGCCAGTCCTATGGATAACCCACTACTAGACGATATTATGGATTACTAGACTATATTGGAATATTTTGCTGAATTCGTGCACCTACAATATTTAAATGACAATGGAATACCCTTCTCTGACAAAACTAAACAAAAAGGGGATACAAATGAAGAAACATTTTGTATCTGTATATTCAAAATAGTTGTGATAGATATGTAGCTACATCCTCTTAATGAGGAAAAAGATTTGTTCTGATAGTGTTTGTGGACAGGATATCATGTCTGTATCTTGTACAATGAATAACCACTAAGACGACAACAATCTGCAAGGTATTATTGAAACTGTCCTACAAAAAAATTTATAAATTTTGGGTAATAGTCTTCTCAGTCTATTGACAGTGTCTTTTGAGAACAGAAGTATTTAATTTTAACAAAGTTCAGCTGTACTACCTTTCCTTTTTTTTTTTTTTGTCTTTTTGAGACAGGGTCTCACTATGCAATTCAGGCTGGCCTTAAGCTCACTTTATAGCTCAGGCTGGTCTTGAACTCACAACAATCATCCTGCCTCAGCCTCCCGAGTGCTGGGATTACAGGCATGCGTCACCACGCCTGGCCCCATTCTTGAGACTAAACATTTGGTGTCCATATCTTAACAAGGGACATTTCATAATTTCATCATAATTTCATGTGTTTCAGTCCGTGGTCCACTAGCTCCAAGACCCCTTAGTGAATGCTCAGTCTCAACGTGTTTCCATAATCAGTGAGACAAGAGAAAAGGATGCAACAAACCAAGCAAATTGGTTCTTAGAATTTTTCTGTTCTCATGTGATTGGTCAGAACAGTTATATGGTCTAAGATGTAAGTTTGGTAAGAATTTCATTGCTGAGACACAATATCCAACACCCGCAATGTTATGGTTTGTGTCTGGATTTCTCCCCCAAAGCCTCAAACAGTCATAGGGGCAGGCTCTTCTGTGGCTGAATCTAGAGTTTGTGATTGACTCATAGTCCAGTGCTGGGATTATGAGTGTGAGTGCTACCCCTGCCCTAGGGCAGGTAGCTTACATACAAGGGATACGCAGGTGTTTAGACCACTGAGCTACATCCACAGTCCTAATATAAGTGACAGAACAAGCCTTGTCTCTCTCTTTATGCATTTGCTGTCTTCTGTCTACCATGAGTTGCTCTTCACTCCGAGCCACCCTACCTTGGAGCTAGACTGTGAAGTGAAACCTCCACAAACTGTCAACTAAATAAACCTTTCCTCCTTTAACTTTGGGTATTGAGCAGCATTGAGGAAAGTAACTAAGACACACAACTTAAAGGAGGAGGGTTTAATTTGGCTCATGGTTTCAGAGGATTCAGTCATGACAGACTCCATGGCAGGAAAGTCGTGGTAGAAGGTGTAGAAGAACAAAGCTGCTTACTCATGGCAGCCAAGAATCACAGCAAGGGACCAGTATGAGAGGAAGGGACCAGGAACCAGACAGGATCCCCAAGGTCATTCCTCTGTGACCCACCCAGACATATCTAGCAGTGTGTTTTAGTTATCTAGGCAGCTCTCAGAAGTTGAAAAAGTTTAATCACCACATCAGTTTATCAGATTTCTTTTTCATGGATCATGTCTTTGGTATTATCTAAAAGATCATAACTTTTCTCAGGGTCATAGAGATTTTCTGTCCCATGTTATCTGGCAAGAGGTTTATGATTTTGTATGTTATATTTACATTTCTGATACATTTTGTGTTAACCTTTCTGAAAAATAGGAGGTCTGTATTAGCTTTTTGTTACCATAATAAAATGCTTCAGACAGGTTACTTTTATAAAGAGCCTTATTTAGCTTATACTTTTGAAAGTCTCAAATTTGAGGAGTAAGAGTTAATAAACCAGTGATTTTGAAGATAGGCTGATTGATTCTACTCTGAGCAGCAGAATAAATTTAAAGTTTCTCTGAGAAAAACAAGAGGTCTGTGGTATACCATCAGGTGTGCCAGCATCCATATGATGGGATCTCAGAAGAGGGGAGACAGTGTAGACCAGAAGTAGTGATGGCTGAACCCCCGGATTTGATGCCCACTTCTGTCTGCACATCCAGGAAGCTCAGCTAAGCATCACCTAAGGTAGACTAAAGAGATCTGTACCCAGACGTGTCATAAGCAAACAGCTGAAAGACAAAGACAGTCTTAATCTTAATAACAGCAAGGAAAAAAAGGCATCTTTTCACACATATAGGATCCTCAGAAAGATTAACAGCTGACTTATCAGAAAACATGGAGCCTAGAAGGGAGTGGGATGACATAGTCACATTACTAAAAGTAAAATTCAACTGAAACTTCCATATCTGGCGAAGCTCTTAAAAATGAAGAAGAAAAGAGCCTCTCGAAGAGGTAATGTCCACATGCTGAAATATAGCAACCTGAGGGGGAGAAGGAGGAAAGTGGGTTCCTAGGATCCAGCCAGGATCTGGAGTGAGAATTAAAGCCCACAGGGAGAGCAAAGAGAGAGTTTAATGAACAGGAGGAGGTGGCAAATAGTGCTTTCTCCCTGAGCCCTGATTCTCAGTGAGGGAGAGAGGACTCAGACCTGCAGGTGCACGGTAACTACTGGTGATGCCAGAGGCCTCCACAGAGAAACGTACCAGTAGAATAGAGCAGTGGACTGTGGTGGCTAGCGAGTTGCTGAGTTTCTGATGTCCTCCAGAAGAGGGCAACTGGCTGATAGCTGTCTTGGGGAGGGACTAACTGAGCTTGGAACCCAGAACAGCTGTGGGTTGGCTCCATCTAGCAGCTCCTGGTGCCAGGATGAGGTGGAACCGAGTTCAGGTCAGCAGGAGGTCCGGAGCCTGGTGTAAGCCAGCGGAAAACACGTGGAGTGTTGCAGGCTGGACAGATTGGCTTCCAGCCTCAGCCAGAAGCCAATCTGAGCTTCAGTGGAACTAAAGGCACAGGCTTGCTAGAACTGCGCACTACCCTGCCATGAATCTACAGCTGTGATTAGTCTGTCTGCCAACCTTGCCTATAACTGGCAGCAGAGACACACCTCGAAGTGCAGTTTTCTTCTTTCTTCTCTGTTTCCTTCCTCTCTTTTTCCTCCTCCTAATCTTCCTCTTCCTCTTCCTCCTTCTTCCTCTTCCTGTCCTCTTTCCCCTTTTCTTTCTTTCTTGTTTTTGTTTTCCTTGATTGTTTGTTCTTGTTTTTATATGAATGTGAACATAGTTTCTGAGTTTTTTGGTAAATGTTCTGTTCTTGTTTTTGTCTTTTCCTTCTCTTTCGCTTCTTCCTTACCAATTTCCCATAGCTTTCATAATCTTCCTTTGCTCCCCAGTATTGCATCTAATTTCTTCCTCTTATATTTTTCCCAGCCTCTGTTAAATTTTCCTCCCAAAGTATAAAAATTGCCATACTGATGGGCATATTAGCTGTATACAATTTTCTGGTTTGTTTTAGATTTTATTATATAGCCAGAAATGCAGTTCATCGGGTTAAAGTAATAGCTACCACAGCATGTCATTTTCTAGGCTGTGTTCATTGTGCTTGTTATTGCTGATTGTATTACTTAGCCAAAGGTGATATAATTGTCCTTGCTGGTATGCCAAGATGCAGATTGCCTAAGAGTCATAAAAAATACTACAGGCTAGTGCCAGAGAACCAGGGGCTAGGCCAAATAGGCAGCAACTTCTCATCCTGAAGAAATTGAACAGGTAGGATCTTGCAACAGATTTAAAATCCAAAAGCCAGTTGTTTTAGTTACTTTTTACTCATTGCTGGGACAAACTGACACTCAAATGAAGGAAGGAAAGGTTTATTTAGCTCAGTTTGTGGAGGTTTCAGTTCATACTCTGCTGGCCCCAAGGCAAAAGACGGCAATTCATGGCAGCAGAACACAATGAAGAGCAGAGGAGGAGCAGCAGCTGCGGCGTCCATCAAGCCTCTCTCTTCCTTCTATGCTGACTGTGAAGACCGGTGCTCCATGGTGAAGATCAAGCTCCTCCAAAGACTGGGACTTCTCCACAGAAGTGGGGCAGGGCCCAGGAAACCTTCCTCAATTCCTTTGTATACACTTTTTGTCTTTTTCTATTTTTTTGGTGCAGGGTCTCACTATGCATGCAGCCCACATTCATAGTGATCTTCCTGCTTTTTGCCTCCCATGTGCTGGGATTACAGGCGCGCGCCACCGCGCCCGGATTGCATCGCCGGCTCAGTGCACCCGAAGGCGGGGCCGGCGCGGCTGGGGGAACCAAGGATCGAACACTGGTCCCTGCGCTTACCTAATATATACACTTTTTGTGCTGGGTCACTCTGGGTGGAAACAATTGCACCCCAGTGCCAACCCAGTAGCCCCCCAGGTTGGGGGACTGGATCCCCATGCCAGGAACTGCTAGAGCCAGTTCAGCCAAGTTGAGCTGGCTCCATACCAGTTAAACCTGGAAGACATCTCTGAGAAGTAGTAATTTCCTAAGACTAAATATGAGCAGTAAAGCTATTTGCTGTAAGACTCTTAAGCAAGATGTAACCCCAGACTCCTGACTCACCAGTGGCAAATCCTGGAGGCAACAAGATGGAACAATTCAAAAGCAACTCTGTTGACCTCTCAAAAGTGGGAACACTGGAAATAACAAAACAAGTGAATGAGGCTCTAAAAAAAATAAAATCAAATAAGTTTTCAGGTAACTACAAAGATGGTAACCATAATGAGAGATGTGGTTAGTGACCCTAGAGCAGATAAAGATTAAAAAAAAAAAAAAACAAATAGAGATGCTTAGGAAAATGATGGAAACCATGAATTCCCAACAAGGAAAAAATGCGATTTATGAACCAAAATCAAACATTTAACTAAGATAGTACAAATTTCATTGAAAGTATCTTCAACAGAATGTGCCAGTATGAGCCAGAATATCAGATACAGACGACAGGGTTGCAGTTTAGCAACAATGAAAAGAAAGATTTCTTAAAAGTAGGAAGGGGCCACAAAAAAATCAATTTAACAGCTGATAGATGATGTAAAGCAGAATAGCACAAGATTGATCAGAGGCAACCAAAAACTGGGAGGTAGTGCAAACAGCATAGAAACAAAGCAAAGCTGTTCACAGAAGTAGTAGCAGAAACTTCCCAAACAGGGAAAAATAATTTTACATACAAATAAATGAGGCATATAAACTTTGAATTACCATGATCAAAAACAATCCACACCAAGGCATATAATAGTCAAGACACCAGATATTCAACAAAGAAGCAGAAAAGCCGTTAGAAAAGAGAAGTAAATTGTGTGAAACAGAAAACCCATCAGAATCACAGAAGACTTCTCAACACAGACTCTCAAGTCAAGGAGAGTTGGAGTCAAATATGTAAGCCTTTTATAAAAGAAAACAACCTCCAGTTCAGATTGATGTGCCCTAAAAAACTATTTTTCACAATTAATGGAGAAATAGGATACATATTCCATGACACAGAAGGCCTGAGGAAATTCATGAACACCAAACTAGCTCCCCAAATGCTCTAAAAGACATTTTAGAAAGAGATGAGGACTACAACTCCATGAACACCCCCTAAAAAATGAACCCATCAAACAAGGCATGCAGTTTTTTTTTTTTTAATGTATTTAGTACAGGGTCTACAGGGTCTCACTACACAGATAGGACTTATAGTGATCCTCCTGTTTTCAGCCTCCCAAGCCCTGGGATTACAGGCGTTCACTACCATGCCCAGTCTTAATCGAGGTCTCAGCAGTGCCCGGTGGTGGGGCCATCATAGCATGCTGGGGATCAAACCTGAAAGGCATGCAGTTTAACAGAGGAGGAAAAAAAATGGAACCACCAACAGGAAGGTGACATGACAAGGATAATACCATCAGTGTTAGTGATCCCAATTCACCAGTTAAGGAAATAGACTGGCAGAATGGATCAAGCAAGATCTAACTATATGCTGCATACATGAAACATTTAATTTAAAAAGAAATTTATAAGCTGAAAGTCAAAGGATGAAAAAATAATCCATGAAATAGGAATCCAGAAAAAAGCAGAGATAGCTATTCTATTTGCAGACAAAGGACTGATTAAGAGAGACAAAGAAAGTCATTACATTCATGTAAAGGGAACAATGCAAGAGGAAGAGATAATGGTCATAAATATATATCCACCAAATACCACTCCACCGAATTGTATAAAGCAAATATTAATGGAAATAAAATCA
This sequence comes from Ctenomys sociabilis, assembly GCA_004027165.1. Taxonomy (NCBI): domain Eukaryota; kingdom Metazoa; phylum Chordata; class Mammalia; order Rodentia; family Ctenomyidae; genus Ctenomys; species Ctenomys sociabilis. The sequence continues at coordinate 38,212 of PVKA01020788.1, forward strand.
AATAAGGTGTAGTACAGATTAATGGGGCAACTTCAGTACCACATTGTGACAAATAGATCAACTAGACAAAAAAAATCAACAATAAAATACCAGAACTGAAATAAACTTTTGAACAAATGGACTTAGTAGATGTCTACAGAGTGTCTCACTCCACAACATCAGGTATACATTCTTCTCAGCTTCACATGGGACTATCTCCAAAGTACATTACATACTAGTTCATAGGATATGCTTACATAAATTGCAAAAAAATTGAAAGTACCCCATGCATACCATCAGACCATAGTGTAATAAAACTGGAAGTCAAAGGCAAAAGAAACCACAAGTTGGGGGGGGGGTGCACACCTATAATCCCAGCACTCGGCACTTGGAAGACTGAGGCAGTAGAATCCTTGTGCGTTCAAGATGAGCCTGCGTTACAAAGTGAGTTCAAGGTCTCCCTGAGCTGTGTAGTGAGAGCCTTTCTCAGAAAAAAAAAAGAAGAAAAGAAACTGCAAGTACTTCATAAACACATGCAAATTTAATAATATCTTCCATGCAATAAGGAGTGAAAGGGGTGAAATCACAACAGACCCTCCAGAAAGCCAGATCATCAGTATATACTTTGAGAACCTATATTCTAATATGATGAAAAACATCGAAAAAATGGACAGATAACATGTGAATTACCAAAGCAGAATCAAGAAGATACAAAAGTTCTAAATAAACCAGCATCAGTCAATGAAATTGAAGATGTAATTAAAACTTACCAATAAAGAAAAGCCCAGGCCCTGATGGATCCTACGAGAAATTTAGAAATCTATGAACTATAAGAGGCTCAAGTCAACAACTTCTAACATTGCCAATGCTACACACACAACCTACTAATATTATGGACTGTTGAACTATATTGGATTATTTTTGCTGAATTCACACACCTACAATATTTATTTATTTTTTGTTTGTACTTTTTATTATTATTTTTAAAGAATACAAAATGGTGATAGAAGAAAACAGCATTACACATGGTACAAAATTTCACTAAACAAAGTAATAAGAATCCAACAGTGGTTGCTGTATTACGTGGTGCTATGTGCAAATTAGTTTTTCAGATTACCAGATATAAACAGATAAATTTTGTTTTAAAAAACAATAACTAAGAAGTTATAAGAAATTTAGGGGCCAGGGAGATAGCTCAGTGGAATAAGCGCTTCCCTGGCAAGCACAAGGGCCTGAGTTCAATCCCTGGTTCCACCAAAAAAAAAAAGACAAAAAGTTATAAGAAATTCAAGAGAGGAAAAAAAATCAGTAAAAACAAAAATTGTAAGCATTAACTGCTCCTTTTTTTATATTCATATAATTAGAATTCTCAAAGTAGACAGTAGTGGACAATAAATATTTAAAGATTTAAAATTTCTGAATTTAGTTCAACTTATAATACCACATTTCCAAGAAAAATAAACCTTTTGCACAAGAAATTTAAATAAAATCATACCAAGATACCTAAAAATGAAGTTGTCCAAAACTTATTATAAAGAAAAAAATGGTTAAGGCATATACATAAAAAATATTAGCTATGGAAGAA